>JBBPCX010000016.1:15820880-15837967 GCA_037974365.1 Hydrocynus forskahlii | reverse complement strand
GATGTCTACCATTCAAACCCTCTAAAACTGTAAAGCTATATAACAGGAAAGACCGTCAAGTAGTATAAGATGAGTAAAAGACCAGCTGTTATATTTAGTTATGTAAACTGTGATGGTAACAGTACAAGTTAATAATATCTGTGCATGTGTGTGTGTGTAACTCTTCTAGTTCAACAGAGCAGTGCTCTACACAGACTATCTGAAGAGATGAGGCAAATTCAGGAACTCCAGGCTCAGTGCCGAAACCGGACCGTACCAGGGAAGGTGTGATTTTATTTTATCTAAAGCAGAGGTTGCCAAATTATGGGTGGCCAAATATATATTCTATAAAATGTAATGGCAGGATTTATTTTATACCTATAATCACGTGACCACTATAAAAATCCCTGGAGAGAGTTTGTATTAAGAAGTGGTTTAAGATTTTTCCTGTATCCTTCCCTGTATCTCATCAACAGTTATAGGAGAAGGACTGCCAATAAATGTGTGTGGTTTTGCTTTCTTAGTCTAAATTTACTTCAGTGAAATGATCTTACTCCTTTGTATTTTTGTGACATTGAGATAATTAACTACAAAGACATTCTTTACCATGGGTGTCAACTATTTTGGAACTGGCTGTGTTAAGTCATTTAAATGGGTCCTTCTTGCTTTGAAAACTTCTAATGCTAAGCCAGAAAACAGAGGCCACTGTTCAACAGAACTGAGCTTTATAGGCTCATATAACTGAACTGGGAGAAGTAAAGTAAAAATGCCCCATAACTAACTCAGCCCAAGGTTTTAACTTAAATGAATACAGCTTTATTTATTATTTGTCTCATAACACTGATTATGGACTATCCACACTGCTTGTATACACTTTTATATGTGCATTTCCTTTTCCCTTATATATGATTTTCTATGTACCACACCAGGCATTGTTCGTTACCATTTATGCTATTTTGCTTTAGTTGGCATGTTTTTTTTTGACCATGTCCATCTGATTTCAAATGCAAACGATTTGCCTTCTAACATCTGGTGAGGGAGAGTAGATGACAAGGATCCACTCAGGTTAATTCTGGCTTTTTTTGTTGATATTCTACTCCAGACAAAGTGGATCTTCTTCTGAAAAACAGGAGATAAGGCTGGTCCCCGATCAGCTAAGTAGAGTACTGAGGTTAGTTTAATACCTGTCAATAAAACATAAGCGAAGCAAAAGGAGGCTTATGGAGGTCTGAACTGCTTCTTAAATGCATTTTCTAAAACATGTGCATAAGGACCACATTCTGTTTGAACACAATTTGCATAAATAAAGAATGAGAGACGAATGCTTATGCTGTAACAAATTTATTGAAAGGTGAACACTGGGAGCGGCTTGTGATTCAGCTCTGCTGTTTCTCGCTTCACTCGGGTGTGGTTGTCTTCTCACAGTGCTCTCCGCTCCATCCCTCATAACACACACATTTGAAATTTGACCTTAAGTCATGGTCAGATTCATGTCTGGGGTCCAGGAGAGGGATCATGTGATTGGAGTGAGGATTGCGTCTGACACATCGTCCATTAGCGTGGCACACACTCTCACTGCAGCGCACCACGCCCCGACGTAAAGTGTCCACATACACACCCAACACTGAGTTTATGTAGTCACGGAGAAGAAGACACTGCCACTGTGGGGTGTGTGTGTGTGTGTGGGTGTGTGTGTATTTGGTGGGGTTGGAAAGGGAAGGAAAGAAGGAGAAACATAGAGTAGAACAATTACACCAAATACTGTTTGGTTTGTTCAGTCATAAATATCTCTCTCTCACACACACACACACACACTTGCATGCGCACGCACGCACACACACACACACACACACACACACACACACACACATAGGATCACGCACAATTACTTACCTTGGACTTGGCAAATGCCAGATTACCCCACAGCACCACTCCAGCAGCACCTAAAGCCGCACTCTCTCCAATTGTGTACTCCAAATCCGTCTACAATAACACACAAACACATACACACTTCACTGAAGGATTAATTACAGTAGAAGTATAAGAAGCTTAGCAGAAACTACTATGTTATAGGAAGGCGCAGGCCAAAAATATAGAAGTTCTGATTACATCCAACATCTATCAGCAAAGGAGCTAAGGGCACTTTCACACCTTTGCTCTAAAATAAATTCTAAAGCATCAGAAGTATTTGTGTGATGTATTAATTCAGATGAGCACACTAGACAGTTTTAGTAGGAGCAGCATGACATGAGGAACATACTTCAGGTATAGAAGAGAGTTGGGTAGTAAAACGTACAATATTTTCTTTTGTTGCATAATCCGGCTGCAAAATCATCAAGAATCATGATCTTGATGTGCATGAGCAGACTGGCAGTCCTTTTTTATGAGTGCACCAGGGATGCAGTTTTAAAGACTTTACAGAACATGTCCATAAATTGAATGATAGCTTTCTCACCATGACTGACAATCATGGTTAGGTGTGGCCTTGGAAGAAAGAAAAGAAAATATATTTTTTAAAGATATTAGGGCTTGGTTCCAACTGACAAGATAAACTGGTTCACCAGTGGAGACCCAATGTAGTCCAAATAAATGTTTTGAGTTTACAACACTCACTCCCACTCCCACTCCCACTCCCACTCCCACTCCCACTCCGCCTCGTACTTACGGACTACGTGGGGGAACTAGTTTGGTTGCGCGTGGTGGAAGAATAAAATTCGGGTTACATCACTGTCAAAGGAACGGATCTGTGTCTCAAGGACCCCCTGTGCACTTTTCAAGTTGTTTTTTTAAATGTTACTGATTACATTTGTAATAAATTGTTGACTGTTATATAAATTGTCAAGAGTAATGGATTGCTTTTCTTAAGGAATCCACAGCGCATTTTGTACTGAGCAGTATTTGTGTGTGTGTGTGTGTGTGTGTGTGTGTACCTGGTTCAGAAACTGTTGAGTTTTTATGAAGGCCACACTTGCGTAGGGTAGGACAGGAGGTGGCTGAGAGCCGGATGCATGCTGGGATGCCACACGTAGTGCCTCGAGTATACGGTGTCTCACCATTAGCTGTGTGTTGGGGTTTCCTGCCAGCCCACGACTCACATACACACTTGGGTACAGGGCAGTGGAGTGTTGCCATAGAAACGTCAGTCTGTCATTCTTGGCCTCTGTTCCTGGTCTGCACTGGCCGGTGTACCCGCTCTCCTTGGCCCCATGGCTGTTATAGCAACTGGGAAACCCATAGAACCCCCATAATCCCCTGGGGCGGGCATGTTGGCCAAGTTGCAGCATGTCTTTCATAAAGGCTTTTGCTGCTTGCTCAAACTCCACTAAAGCAAGTGAGGTCACCTCCTTCTTGGAGAGCTCTGGGTGTTCCTGCTGCACTAATTCTTTAGACAGCCTGCGATAGACTAGCTTAGGTCCGTAGTTTCGTTTCCACAGGGGTCGCCACGCCTCCCAGTCCAGCACGGCCAGCCCCCTGAAGCTCTGCTGCATAAAAGAATTGAGTTGTTCTTCAGTGAGCACCAGGTGAGTCTTTAAGTCACCTAGCTGAGGGATCCCACCATTTATGCTCTCACCGTTCCTGATGTAGGGGTACAGCCCAAGACGCTGTTGATAAAACAGGCTGATGTTCTCACCTATAAACCTCTGCTTCGGGTTGTGTATAATGCCGTACTGCCACAGGGGCAATGAGACCCCAAAGCGCCGCTCACACCTCGCAGTGGGCATGTTCCAGACCACCAAGAAATCCCTCTTCCCAGATGACTCTATCCCAGCAACAGGACTGCTCAGAAACATACTGAAGGTCAGGAGGGCGACGGACCTCCAAAACATAACAGCTTCTCCTGTAGAACAAATAAAGTTTTAAATCTGCCGGACAGCAAAAAATCTACATACTGGTACTATTATTTAAAGCTATGCAACATACTTTTGTATATTTTTATAAATGGCAATATGTCATACAGGGTAAGGCTGCACAATTTTCTCTTACTCATTATCTCAACACTAATATTTTGTCCATATCTAGCAGCCCTGATAGACGATCAGAAACAACATTAGCAGGTTTGCTAGAGATTATACTCAACGCAGTTTGAAGCCAGTGTGGGTTCACTTGGTAAGATTTAATCTTGTGTTTCAGCTATCAATAGTGATATGAGTGATAGCTTTAACATCCTTGATGTATTTATTGTGGAAGTTGGCCAGGGGAGGGGCCATGCCACGCTGGCAGGGAAGCTAAAGAGAATTCAAAGAACACACACACACACACTCACAAACCAAGCGAAAGTTATTTACACATTATGCCATAAAATAAATTCCCTCTACCTACAGCTCCCAAAACTGGCCGGAGAGCTCGGTTTTTAAGGAGTTGTGGATCTTTCATTAATATCTTTTGGGGATCCCTTGTTAGGGGAAGAGCTCAGCACAGTTTTTCGATCATTTCACAGTTCTGCTGCCTCTGCACTGCCACAATATTTTCTGAGAACAATACACTCCAGGAATTTTATTCTATTGATTTCGCCGGCAACTGTGTGTGGACTGATCTAATGCAGTTCTCATTTAAAAAGCAGAGAGGTATTATATTGATATTTATTCTGTATGCTGCAATTATGTCATGCTCTGAGAACACCATCCTGACTTTCTGACCAGAAATGCCCAGCAGAGTGGGTGATAGCAGGAGGTCGAAATTTCACAGTTGTCAAATGCAGTATGAGCCCCCATTACTAGTCTCACAGCCTAGTGGCTCCAGCACAAAACTGTAGAAGTAAACTTCTGGCATCAAGCTATAGAAGTACACTTTTTGGCTGATCAACTGAGAACAATACACTCCAGGAATTTTGTGATTCAGGGAGGCCTGGCGTTGCAGTGGGTAGAACTGTTGCCTCACAGATTTAAGTTGGGTGGTTGATGGTCCTTTCTGAGTGTAATTTGCACATCACAGAAAATGCTCCCTTCAACTGGAAACTCTGTGTGGGTTGCCTTCAGGTACTCCAGTTTCCTCCAACAGTCCAAAGACATGCATGTCTGACAGACTGGAGATGCTAAATTGCTATTTAGTGTGTAACTGTGTCTGTGTGTTTGCTCTGAGATGAACTAAGCAATAAAGTTTTCTGATTCAGATTTATTCAGACTCCTCCATTCATCACTAACCGACCAAACGACAAGTTTTATCATTTTAGTTTGATTATTTTATCCAACAGGAATTTTGTACTGTTTATAGCACAAATTACATTCATTTTGCATTTGTGATAAACAAAAGCAGCATCAACTATGCGGCAACAGAACAAAGGCTCCTATACCTTAAAAAATGAAAATGAAGTGTGTGAAATGGCCTATATATTCAGCCCCTGCACTCTGTAACACATTCACATTTTCACTTTTGAGGGCAGTCGTAAGTATGATAATTACTGAATGGACAACACTCTGTGCCCCAGTGGTCCAAACTGAAACCTAACGAAGTTGTCCACAATAACAGTATCAATAATAAGAAGAGTGATTAAATATAGCAATAATTAATCCTCACTATGGGGAGAACAATGCCAAACATTTCAAAATGTACATTTCCAAGTATTTTCAGTTATTTTAACCCACTAAACCAGCACTAAACAGAACCTGTCATGTGTGAGCATTTCAGAGAATCTTTATTGCATCTGATAGGAGTACAACACAAATGATGAAGCTGGAATCCTGAGTGTTGCTTAAATATAAAGGAACTAGGGTAAATGACTAAGCTAGCAATAATTTTGATGTCCAAGTAATCACATGTGCACCATTCATAACAGCAAACACTGAATTGTACTTAATGTACAAAACATTTTGTAACAACAAACACGCTGCAAGAGATTCCTCTCGATCAGTGATTTGTCTGCTAAAAGAATCACTTGTGGAAAATGTTCATAATGCTAAACGCAGCTTTTTAATAACCTGCAGATTAGGGCTGGCCCGAATAGCGTCCTGTAGACTCTAAATACAAATATCTGAAAACTCGTTGTCAATATCCCTCTTAAAAATGATTTACATTCCTCATTTAACCATACTTTTAGTATGGTTTTAGTTCTTTTAAAACTATTCTTTCTGTTTTTGATAAATTAACACATACTTCCCTTATAACGAGGAACATTTTACGTTATGCTGTAAGTTCACTCATCAGCACTGAACTAAAGCGTGACGCTCAATTAGAGGGATGTCAGGTACTCAAGGTGAGTAATTACTATGCGGCAACAGAACAACAGAACAGGTGTAATAACAGCAATAAGTAAATGTAGTACAATAAAGTGCTGACAAAATGTACAGGGCAGTTTACATTTATTGATGGCCTACATTTAGCACAAAACAATCCAAATATCTGAATTCCAAAACCCAAAACCAAATAGCTACCCAATGTAGTCAGAGTACAGTTTTATTGATAATGTACATTTTAACTGATTCAGTTTTTGCTGAGTAACCATGGGAACTGTGAAGAAATACAGACTCTACAACAAGGGACTGGAGATGACTTTTAAAATGCAAAATATTAAATCTCACATTCAGCATGAGCCTGACAGTGATGATATGATTACTGAATTCACAGTATTTAAATAAAAGATTTTATTTTATTTTTTTAAATAAGGCACATTCAGGTTGTTTCAGTGCTCTGTACAGAAGTTTGAGGACAATGTTCATTTTGCCTCGTATGAGAAAATATCCTGAGCCACAAATGTTCTTGAAGCTCATAACTTGGCAGTGGCTTTTTCTTTGGGCAGCAATCATGCCAGTGCATTTTGAGTTTGCCTGTACAGGGGTGGGTTGTCCATATCAGATGTCCTTGTGCATCCAGAAGATGGGCAGACCTCGGTTATCTGTGTATGGTGTCGTCTCCAAAGTCTGATCAACTGGGGTCCATGAGGAAGAGGGAGGAGGCGGTGGGGCAGGAGGCGGTGGCGTTGGAGAGGAGAAAGGGGATAGAGAAGAGAGCGGTGGAGGGGGAGGTGGAGGAGGCGGAAGGGGCAGAGATGAAGAAAGGGAAGCAGAAAGCGACGATTTTGCCAGAGGTGGTGGAGCAGGAGGTGGAGGAGGAACTTTAGGCGCCGCCATGGATACATCTCTCCTTTTTCTCTCTCTCTCTTCATCTCCCTCATTCTCCGCTGTCCTGCAGAACTTGTGCAGCAGCTCCACGGGCATGAAGGAGGCCAACGTGCCCACGTTCTGGACGGGCCGGGATGGGACGAAGCCCAGGTGGGCGTAGAAGTGCTGCTTGTCATGGGTGGTGAGGCAGAGGCGGGTGCAGCCTCGCCCCCGAGCGTACCGCTCCACACCCTCCATCAGTACGCGCCCATACCCCTTACCCCGCAGCTCCGGTTGCACCACCACAGACTCCACAAACAGACTTCTGCTTCCCAGCACTCGGGACACACGGGCATGGCCAATCAGCTTCTCGCCCTCCAGCAGCAGGAGATTTACAGGGTAGTTGTTACTTGATTGACGGAGCCCGTGGAGCCTCGCTCCCATGCTGCGCTGCCATTGTGTGTTCAGGAGTTCCGCACAAGCCTCTACCAGCTCCCAGCGCTCATGGAGAGGGACGATACGGGTGCGGTTAACGTCACCATCACACCTGCACACAGGCCACGGGCAGGAATCATCACAGGAGTCAAAGTTCAGTAACTCTTGGGCTAAGCCCAAAATGATGTCCTATTCAGAGTTCAGCAATACAAACTTTTCGTAGATTTAATAATAAATCTCAGTTAATGGCTTAATACATTTTGATCAATGTGAAATAAATAAATAATGCAAAAACAATGCTGTTTAGTGGTTTCATGCAGGTTAATCGCGCTAAGCATAACTTTGTAAATGTTCTTTCCACCATACGAAGATCTATTTCCTTGCAGATTTCTTCATCATGTTGCTGTTCACAATAATGGTTCACCTACGCCTGGCCCATGCTACAGGGTAGCTGGGCCGATTTGCCCCAGAACGATTATCTTCCCTTATCTTCCTGTGGTGTGGGGTGTCTATAATCGAATCTTCAGTCCTCCAGTCTACTTCCACTTCATCTGGGCTGCCTGACTGTGATTTGTAAATATTAAACACATCCAATATTTACAACTTAGTACTCTAATGTGGGGTGTGAGCAGAATCTGTGGCGTAAATTTATGTAATGCAATGCTAAAGTCGTGTGTGAAAGAAAGACTACTGACCAGTGAGCGCCAGGATGAAAGGCACTTGTTAGTGAGCATGGAAGAAATTCTAAGCAGGGCAGCTAAACTGAGTGCAAGATAAATACGCATGTTGATAAACAAATTACGGCAGCAGCCTTAATGTCTTTGTTTTTTTTTTCTGTGCAAACAGCCCACATCACCAGCACAGGCTTCCGGTCTGAAGTCACAGTGGTTTGTGAGAAATTCCTGCTAGGTTTTGACAATCATAACCGCTGGTCAGAACACGAATTGGTGAGCATAATCTTAAAGTGTGTGTTTCGTTCAGGGCAGATCTTGCAGTGTGGGGAATTTGATGACTTAAACTGACCACAAATAGGTGAAAAATGGCACGATGTGTGGGTAAGCCTGATAAATTTAAAACCTGAACCAGACCGAGCATGCACAAGACAGAATAATCATCATAGAGCAGTTTTAATGCTTTCCTTTGTTACACAGTGATTGAGCTGAGCATACTGGGATTAAGTGGTATATTACACATCTGAAATTCCAAAAGCAGCGTTCCAAGAAAGAGGTGCATGAGAGTGCCCAAAATCTACTACATAAAAACATCACTCATTGGAAAACATCTGACCCCAGGATGATGCTGCTCAAAAAACACTGAAAAAATTAAGTTCTCGTTTCTGGAAAACATTTGTGTTGCTTTCCAACTGAAGTGCCATGTTTCAGTTGCGAGTGTCACAAGGCACCCGGTAGCTGTAGTCAGAACCTGAGCAGGCAAGTGAGGCAAACATGCTTTAGCAAAGTCTTGCATAAGACGTGCAACATTACAGGATGGACTGGAACACATGCTGTAACTTAAATCACTGGGCTGCTACAACACCAACATGACAAGAACATATATATATGTGAGGTGATGACACTTCTTAATAAACTTTAATAACGTCTACACAGTTTGATGACCATCAGCTGCTGCAGAGCACAGTCTTTGCGGTCAGCCCTCAATTTGGCCGCTTCTGTGTAAAACGCTTTTGCAAACAGATTCTGCTGTAATTTCCTTTTTCTCAACCAGGAGGACGTAACAGGTCAGTCTGTGAAGGATTCTTCTGACGGCTCAAGGCACTTTTACATGGTTTAACAGCTTTTGACCACAGGGCTGACGACACAGTGCAGACTGGTTTTAGAAAGAGGGTCGATCTTTCCTAAGTTGCTCTGTGAGCTTTTACATTTACATTTGCTGCTCACAAAATTTCTCAAGGCTCTTCAAAAACGGATTACACATTTAATGGATCTAGCTCACAGTATCGCCTGCTTTTTTCCCCTATTGATGGCTCAAAAAGCCATGAAAAGCTATTCAGCTGAGTATTTGCAGGACATGATAACATGAGACAGTTGCCCGATAATTCCGTTATTAGTCTGAGTACAAATCTTTGCATGGAAAAAATGGTTTAAAACAGGTTAAAGCATTTGCATGAGCCAAACAGTAAAACACCATTACAGACAATAAAGACATCAGTTAATGCCGGAAATCTTAACAACGCAGACAGGCCCTGTTGAACAATGAGGCACCTCCAGCTTGTTACATTTCAGAATTTAAAATACAGTAAAATGCACACACTCCATTAACGTGTAAAGTGACCATTCATGAAGTGGTCATACATGAACATAGCACACGGCACGAAATTCTTCTTGTGCATTTAACCCAAGTGAAGCAGCAGGCAGCCAGTGATTATAATGGTGTCTCATATTTTGTTCGGAGAACACGAAGCTTACGTCAAGGTCCCTGGTCAAGAACTGAGAACATGAATGTGTGGAACTGAAACTGCATCCCAAACCACATGCTTCTATTCAATTTAGCTGAAACTCCCAAAGACTTGAATTAAATTACGTCCAGCGATTAAACATCCATTCTTACCTACAGTGATGCGTCCAGAGAGACAGAACTGAGCCTGTTCTATGCACAGACACACTTACACACCCAAGAGGAGAGTGTCAGAGTCAGGAAGTGAATGAATTGATGGTGTAAGTCAACTCAGAATGCTGATCTCAGATCAGACTGAACACTTATATTATTAGAGCTCACTTTGCAGGGAAGCGCTGTTTTTACATGAGCAATTCTCACTGTTGACTTTTTTTTAGCAAGTGATCTCACAAGTGGTGGCAAGTGTGGTGACAAAGCATTAGAGGCAAAGTTTAATTCAGCTGCTAAACATTGACATGCAAGGTTTTAGCTGGCATGCACACACAAAAACTGAACTGGGTGAATGAAGCGTCTGCAGAGATATTTGAAAAGTTTAAACGGGAAATCCTACAGATTTCTACATAATTCAGTGGGGGGGGGATGTAAAGTCATTAGAGCGGACAGATAGAAAAATGTATCAGCTTATTTTCAGTATCAGTGCTTTCTTCACAGTGGTGATGACAGGAACTATAGGTTGAGACACATGCAATGCTAATATTTTCTACTACCCCAGCATTTATTTACCATCCATACTGTTCAGTGAGCCTATACTTCCTCTGGGTGTTTATATGTAAAGTTGACTACATGTGTACTGTTTCACCACACACCATTCTCTATGTAACTCTAAGCCATGAAAGGGTTTTAACAATATATTTTAGATCAAAACCTTCTGTCCCAAAACAATGTTTTAGGTATCAAGGAGTGTATCCATAACTATTTCAAGAAATAACTTTCTGTGGGATACTATTAAAAAGCACCAAACCCTGTCTGGCTCTCATCACCACCAATAGGAACAGTTCTGACCTTCTGTGGAACAACACATTTCACGTTAAACCACCATGGCTTTCTTTAAATCCTAACAAAATAATTATGCAAACATTTCAAACAATCTGTGCTGGTTCCCTTTAAGTAAGGTGTGTCTAAGTTTCTCAGACATGGAATAAGACTAAATTACAGGGCCAGTGGTGAACTGCCATTCCTCTCAGTCTAGATTTACAAAATTGTCCCTTAAAGTTTGTTGTCACTAATTATTTTTAGCATGTTTTTAAGAATGATTGTTTTCATACACCTAGGAATAAAAGCATGCAAATGTGTGTGTTTAAGATAGTGGTGGTGCTCAGGAGGATGAAGCCCTACTGATGGAGAGGACTTACAAGTATGCTGGAATGCATAATGTGAAAGTGAAAAGTAAACGTGACCATTCTGTCATACGTGAACACACCACAGCACACAGTGTGAACAGCATGAATTTCTTCCTCTGCATTTAACCCATTCACCAAATGAAAAGGCAGGCAGCCAGGAACACAGCACCTGGGGAGCAGTGTGTGGGGATGGAACCTTGCTCAAGGGTACCTCAGAGGTGCCACTAGCAGTCTTGGGATTCAAACCCACGACTTCCTGATCGCAGGGCGAATGCCCTGTCCACTAGGCCACCAGCTGTGCATGTGCTTCAAAGTACCATTAAACAGTTTATACTATGTGAACAAAAGTATTGGGACATACCTGTTTTTCAGGGTTTGGGCTAGGCCCCTTACTTCCAGCGAAGGACAATCTAAATGTTTCATCAGACCAAGACATTTTGGACAACGCCATGCTTCCAACTTTGTGGACACAGTTTGAGGAAGAACATTTTCTATTCCAGCATGACTGTGTCCCAGTACACAAAGCGAGCTCCATAAAGACACGGCTGGGATGAATTGGAAAGTCAGCGCCTGACCTCACTGGCGACAAAGAATGGGCACAAATTCCCACAGAAACTCCAAAATCTTGTGGAAAGCCTTCCAAGAAGAGTGGAAGCTATTATAGCTGCAAAGGGAGGACCAACTCCATATTGAAGTCCATCCAATGCATTGTCATTAAAGTCCCTGTTGGTGGAACTGTCAGGCATCCCAATACCTTTGTCCATATAGGAGCTGTTTCCCAGACAGGGATAAAGCATAGTCCTGGACTACACAGAATTGTGAATGGTGATTTTCCTTTGGAAAAAAAATCTTAATCTCTGTATGGGAAACTGGCCCATGGTGTATGAAGTCTAATCTGAGCACCAGGGGGCGCTGTCAACACACAGTCTATGCAGAAGTTGTTTCCTAATATGGTGGTATCCTGTGCTGAACAAAACAAGAACATTTAACTCTAAAACTATTAGAGATCCAGTTAATGCGCCAGTGGTTAACTATTAAATATACAGTATAAACAGACCCCACCCTCTGTCGACAGTTCGTTCTAGTGAGGAGATGTAGTTTAGCTAGTTTAGATCTCAGGCATGGGAAGTTGGCAATCAGTTCGACCCGGGACATCTCAAGGCACAATAATAACCAGATTCTGTTCAGCAGAGTATAAATTAATCAGAACTGAACACTCAGTCACTCCCGAGTCATGATAAACAAGCTGTCATTCATTTAAAAGTTAAACACGTGATACTGTTTACCCACATTTTCATCCTTATTTTCTTCCTCTCCGTGTTGGAAAACAGGCCCCGAACAAAGCCACAAAGAAATGATTGCTACCAAAATACTTATTCTGCCTTAAAAGCATAATTTAAAGCTCAGAGCTCGAGATTCAAGCGCCTCTGCACTCAGTGACAACTTGCAATGAATGAACAGTCTCCTCCCGTCTTCATTTAGTCCAGCAGCTCGCCCTCTACAGGACAGGAGGAGGCTCTTCACTGTGCTCAGACCCCAATTTCCTCAATGAAATTCTCAAAAGGAGCAAAATTCCAGTAATGTGTGATAATGGAAAGCAGTTGTACCTTTTAACTTTTAATAAATGAATAATAGAAATAATATTTTACATTAAGTTTCATGTGTCTCACAGAGTCATTTTCTCAATTACATTTTCAAAAAGAATCAAAATTCCATTAATGTGTGTTAATAGAAAGCCATTTTAATTTTCATTTAAAAACATTAACACTAATAAAATGAGTAATTGGAACAATATTTTATATGAACGGGTTCATTTGTACTCACTAAATTTTCTCAATGAAACTTTCAAAAGGATAAAAATTCCAGTAATGTGTGTGTTCAGAGGCATCTGTACCTTTGAATCTTAAATGTCAATGAAAAAATGGTATCAACACTAATTAAATGAATAATAGGAATAATATTTTACATGAGTGGCATTTGTGCTCAGAGTCTAATCCTCTCAATTAAATTTTCAGTAAGGATCCAAATTTCTGTAATGTGTGTTAATGGAAAGTTGCACTTTTTATTATAAAAATTGTATCAACAAAAATAAACTAATAAGAATTCACTTAACAGTAAGTTACTTATCTATAGTATTTATACCATGTATTGGTGTACATATCATAGTTCATTTCATATCAAGCATATTCTAGTCAACACTAATTAAATGAATAATAGGAGCAATATTTAACATGAGCGGCATTTGTGCTCAGAGTCAAATTCTCTCAATGAAATTTTCAGTAAGGATCCAAATTCCTGTAATGTGTGTTAATGGAAAGTCAATGAGAATAAAAGTCACCTTTTATTCTCAATTTTTAATTCAAAAATTGTATTAACACTAATAAACTAATAAGAATTCACTTAACAGTAAGTTACTTATGTATAGTATTTATACCCAGCATTTGTGTTCATATCATAGTTTATTTCATATCAAGCATATTCTAGTTTTGGATTTTAGACTTCATATTTTACATTGTCTTTGTGGCTCTGTTTCCTCTGGGTTCAATAAGGTTTTCTGATTCTGATTCTGAAAATGAATAATAGGAACAGTACTTCACATGGATGGTTTCATTTCTCAGTAAGAATTCAGTTGTAATAAGTACAAATGAGACTTTATTTGAATTTGAATTAAATTTCAATTGCCTTTTCATGTTCAGATTGTTTATTAGTATGAAAGTTACATAAAAATGAACTGGTATAAGCCATGCTTCCTCACTTGTGAACAGAAATTGTCACCACTTTTTTAAAAACATGTCTGGTTCTCCCCCCTAATGCTGGTAACGCCGTTACTTGTTCAAACTAAGTTAAAGGTAAAAGGGCTTTCCATATTGTTGGTGCAAACACGAATGACATACTTAATGTAGATAACAGTAACTAATACATACTTTACACCATTTGATGGTAGACACTTTATGCTCTAAAAGATGGTTTATTTGCACAGAATGCATTTTTGTTTTTTGTTGGATATCCAGGTGGGCATTGTGCTAGATGGGAAAATAAAGCAGAAATGTAATGTACCTTCTATAGGACTCCAGTGGACATCCTGTAACTTACGATGACTTGACAAATTGAATGTATGTAAAACTATGTTTTGGAAGAGAATGTACCCAACTGAACATTTTGAAACCAGTCATAATATCCAATAATCTATCATCGCAAAGAAAAACAAATTCTAGTACAATACTCATTGGTGTTTTCCCCAACACAACCATCCAGTGACAAGCAATCACTGAGGCCGGGACAAGTTGAAGTGTCAGGCTGCAAAACTGCCACAATTTCAGTTCATACAGTGATTCAATCAATTTCTGCTCTAAAACCTACAGAAAATCATACATGCACAACTGCATGCGAGGAAAAAGGAATAGGCATGGAAATTACAGTCTGATTAGTCATAGCTTTGTAACTCCTCTATTACAAGCTTACTTCTTACTGGTACAGTGTGATGTGATGGCCTCGGAATAATAATTTTGTCTGAGATGTAAGCCATGAAAGGATTACTTTCAGTCCTCTATGAGAACATCTTCCCCCTCAATTTCACCTCCTCCCTTTCAAAACACACTTCGTGATACAAGTTATGAATCTGAACGTGTTACCAAAACTTTTGCTTTATTTAATCTTTGGGACAACTCATCCAGAATGACCAAGAGAAGAAATAAGCACTAGATTCTTTCTCACATCCTCCAATAGAGACTGCCAGCGGAGTCAAAGTAAAACAAAAATAATCCATATAATATAATAATAGTAATAATAATAATATAATAATAATAATAATAATAATACATTAATCAATACAACATGTGGAGTTTGTGTGAGCAAGACGAGGACCTAACGTCGGTCACCGTGGATACCACCAGCACTAACTCAACGCACCAATAGCAGGAAAGGAAACAAGTCTTATTTTATTAAATAAGTGTTAATCAAAGCTTTGCACTGTCATAAAATGCTTCTAAAACATCTGTTCAACTTCTTTTTTTGCATTTTAACTTTAGATTTGACTTTAGGCTTCTTGTTTTCCCCAACCACACTTTTTTCCTTTTCTTTTTTCTTTATGTCCACTGAATTCTTCTTTTCTTTTTCTTTAAGCGTGTCCATAGGAAGGGATGGGTCCTTGGCTGGGTTATTTGTTGTTTTGTGTATGTTGTGTGTGTGTGTGTGTGTGTTTAGGTGTAAGCCAGTGTATGTATCTGTGTATATCCGTCTGTCCGTGTCAGACTGGTTGAAAGTAGGAGCAGTAGGAAAGGTAATGCTTCTTTTTCATACCGAAAAGCTGATGTTTTGATTGTGAGCGTGCATGTGTCTGTGTGTGCATGTGTGTGTGGAGAAGGGGGTCAGAGAGAAAGAGACAGAGCAAGAACAGAATATTTCATTCTCTTTCTCTTCTGATACAAGTTGAGCATAAAAAGGAGTGTGTGCCTACAAAATATGTCTATATAAACTGTTTGATCGTGTGTGTGCGTTTGTGTGCGTGTATGTATGTGTAAGTGTGTAAGGCACGACCAGTCTCTCTCAGTCTCTAAGATCCATGCTGGAGCCAAACAGAGCCACCAGCTGCTCCTCATAATGAGCTATGTTCCTCTTCATGATCTCTTTACATGGACCCAGCAACCGCTCAAAAGCTTGCACATCGATCACTGTAAAACACACACACACCATATTAATAAGAGATTCAAAAACAAAGAATGCATTCAACACATAACCAGTGTTCTCTATTGTGACAAACCACTCAGTCGCACAAAGAGAGACATCTGCGCACCAGATAACTGATAAGGCTATTGTAAAAGGCGTATTATTGATTATATAGAATGCTGTGTTTGGTGATGGTTAAACTTGATCCTGGTTCTGTCAATTTTTTCGAGCTACAGTCGAGCTAAATTTGGCTTCAAACAGAGTTTTGTCAAGCTACAGTTCAGGCAGAAATACTTTTGGGCTCAGAAAATCACAAGTTCAGACCCCGCTGATGCCACAGTGCCCTCCTCCAAGCGTGTTGACTTTTCAAGTGATAAAAGGAAGCATATGTGGGCCTTCATCCTCTCAGTGTTGGTGGAGGGTGACGGAGGGTGGAGGGGAGGTACAGTTGGTTTCAGGCGGAATTATGTCAAGCTAAATTCTTTTTCAGACAAAATCTGGTAAAGCCGCACCTGGGTAGAGAAGTTGGGCCCAACCAAATTCTAAACCCAAGTGCAGCTTTACCAGATTTTCTCTGAAACACAATTTCAGACTGAATTCTGCTGTGCCACTGCTGGGTTCAGACAGAATATGGTCTGGCTATAGTTGTGCTTAGAATTGTCAGGTACAGTCAGGTTTGAACAAGATTTTGTTAGGTTACAGTTGGGTTCAGAATTTGGTCAGGCTACTATCTGATTCAGACAGTTTTGTAGGGATACAGATAGAAAGAATTTGTACGGGCTACAGAAGGTTTTAGGCAAAAATCTAGCAAACGTCTGTCAGGTTCTGATTCTGAAGTTGTTGTGGGTGCAGATGGGTTGGGTCAGACTAGTGCAGGATGCTTTCTGGCTATACACAGGTTCAGGCTAAAATTGTACTCATGATTAAAGCTCTGCTGTGCACACAAACACATACCCAAGCACTTGACATCTCCGATGGCATAAGCGGAGGCAGCCCGTGGTTTATTGGTGACAAGAGCAAGCTCTCCAAAGTACTGCCCTCTGGTGCTGCGAGCAATTTCTACTTCTGCATTATCCTGCCTGTCTGCTTTCGTCTGAGAGAGAGAGAGAGAGAGAGCGAGAGAGAGAGAGCGAGAGAGAGAGAGCGAGAGAGAGAGAGCGAGAGAGAGCGAGCGAGAGAGAGAGAGAGAGCGCGAGCAAGAACATCAGTTTTAAAAGAT
>JBBPCX010000016.1:15807322-15820780 GCA_037974365.1 Hydrocynus forskahlii | reverse complement strand
GAGCGAGAGAGAGAGAGCGAGAGAGAGAGAGCGAGAGAGAGAGAGCGAGAGAGAGAGAGCGAGAGAGAGAGAGAGAGCGCGAGCAAGAAAATCAGTTTTAAAAGATAAGGACATGCTTTAGGGTGTACGTAAAGTAGAGTGTGTGGAGGCCCAGAATAGAGTGTGTGTTTTAGGTGCAGCGGCTTCGCTCCACAAAAGGAACATTTTACTGTATTAAAAAGTGCTTACACACCTCCAGGTCAGAAAAATTCATCACTAATCCTCTGTTTCATTTAAATAAAGTTTCATATGATCTAAAGAGCTAGAGATTAGTAAACAAAACACAAAGGCCACATTTCTAAAAAGGGTATCACTAAGTTGAGAGGGGACATTTAAGGTACATCCCTTGATAATAAATGGATGGAACTATGTAAAAAGACAAATACACTCACTTTGCTCTTCATCATGATCTTCACCTCCCCAGACTCCACAATGTAGAAGCAGTCTGCCTTATCGCCCTAGCAATAAAACATTCCCATTAGTAACAGTAGCACTCCAATGTTCCTAAGTAAAACATCTATGTAAGAATCCTGTTAAAATAAAGTCCACTCATTACATGTATGTGATTTCATTTTACCAAAAAAAGCCATCATTTATTTTTACATGTCTTTTTTCCTGATCGTTCTTTGTTCCTTAGCATTAAATCATTAAATGGGCTTTTTTTGTTGCTATGCCTTTAATACTGTTTTGACTGCCACCACAGTGATAAAAATAAAGCTGCAGTTTGTTTTTTGCAGTTTGATTTCTATACATGAACTAGAGGATGAACATTATGTTTTGAAACTTTTGCAATGCTGAAGTATGTTCCAAAGTTCCCAGTGAACTTAAAAAAGGGAAATTTGTCTTTATATAAAATTGTCCCTTTAATATACCTCATTAGCAATATACAGTATTAATGTACAAACGTCTTCTGAAATTGGCTTAATACTGATGCGGTGCTCAAACATGTATACACTTGCATCTTACCTGCATGATGATTCTCTCTCCATCCTGGAATATCTTCACTCCCAAAACATCAACGATCTTCATCCTCTCAGACAACTATTATGAAAAATAGGGGGATGGACACAAAGTGTAACACATTATTAACAAGATATTGCTCAATAAAGTGCAGTTTAATCCAAATTAAAAGATACTGAGTCATAAACAGTTATGGGGAGTTTGATCAGAAAAGCACTGCAGAATTGATTGTACACAAGAGACATATGGTCTTATATCTGTGCATGTAAGTTATTAATCATATATTACTATTATTATTGTATTACTGTTCACTAACTATTACTGATATTTTTTGGGTTGAATGGTTAGTCAGGGGTGCCATATGGTCAAATTTATGTTTAGCTTTGAGCGACTTAAGACAGACTGGTGTGGCAGATTAACAAGCAGCAGTAAGTAATTAACTTGAGCCCAAGTCACACAAGAGGGTCTCTAGCAGAACAGGCTGAGACAAACCTTGCCAACAAGCATTTTTAGCAGTAGACATGAAAGTATATTTAAATAAATGTAAATCCTTTAAAACCTTCGATTGTCAAATATTTGGTACATCCCGACCAAGAACATCATCATTCATGACATGTTTTTATACATAGATATGTTTTTATTTTATTATATATATGGTCATTTGAGCACACAATTTAGTGTTTGACAGCCAGTTTGTTCTTTTTTTCACTGCTTTGTAACTAATCAGAAAATTAAAAACACCATTCAACATATCCAGTCAAAGCAGAGATTCAGCTTTTAAATGCAACTGTGGTGGCCGGTTCAAACATGTAAATATATACACACACACATATACATATACATATACATATATATATATATATATACACACACACACACATATATATATATATATATATGCCCAGCCAGCCATTTTTTGGCATTTGTTCTATAAAGTTATATGCATTCCAAGTCCCTCACCTCCAGAGATTTGAGGAGTGGCACAGACTCAATGAAGCACTCATACATCCTCCTCTTCTTTGCATTGTTCTTTACTATGAGCCTACGGAATGTTGCTCGGTCCTGTAAATACACACAGGATATCTGATGTATTAAAACATAACTTCTCTTGCTATTGTTCATCATAAGATTATCTGCATTTGGAAGCAACAGAAGACTGTCTATATCACTCAAAGATGTCATTTACTGAAATAATTGACAGCATTACATAATTCTGGTCATGCTAACCTGCAAATTACCTGTTAAACTAGTTTAATTCTGCTTTTGATATATCTGTGTGAAAGATTAAAAAAAAATCCAAACTACAGCTGTACTTCCTTTTATCTCCACTGTGGTCTTAAGTCTTTGCAATGGCTATGCTAATCAACAAGATCTGTGTTCAGTCCTCTACAATGGACTACATTCATAAATGGATTTACCATATAGTAATTAGAGCTTAACCAGCCACTTGGTGGTGCTGCAGCTCAATACTGAAAAGAGGGTTAGCCCATTCAAACACCAAAAAAGCATGACTAAATGAAGTGAGCATTAATAAATACTCAGGCACATTTACACATGCACGCACACACTCACCAATCCCCAGAGGGCTCCCTCCTGCTTAGCAATGATGGTAGCAGCACGAGGTGTGTTGTACATGAGCGCCAGCTCTCCAAAGCTGCCCTTATTATCATATTGACCAACGCAGCAGCCTACGCCATCCTTCTGCACCACAATATCATACACTCCCCTGCAACACAAACAATAGGGCTCTTAGCGCGGTCACAACACATTGTGTTCAGCTAAGGTTTGTTTACCTACATGACACACTTGTCAGTAGTAACAGAATGTCCTGAATGTCTGACAAGCACCGATTCAACACAGATGGGGTTCTGCTCTAGAAATTCAAGAAGGTACAGGTGGAACGCGTTTATATTGTTGGAGGTGTACTGGACTTAGTAATTCGCTGTGTGTTGGCGCCTTAACAACACTGCTCCCACACACTGCAGTGCTGGCAGAAGTTTCTAGACGCATGTTAATGAATTGAAGTGCAGAGACTCCAGAACTTTATGCTACAAACATTTGTCAAACGAATTAAGAGATGAAAAGATGAAGAATTAATTCAATGAAGCTTACAATAATCAGAAGCAGAAATCATACAAAACACATTTCAACCAACAATGTATTTCCTAGTCAAACAGGGTCTCTGAGCCAGCTAAGTGTTTTGGCTTAAGGACACCCCTGAGGAAGGAGAGGTTAAACTGCTTAGTTTGTTTCCCCCTGCCTATTCCGACATACACTGGATGATGCAAAATTCACTCACTCATTTGGAACATTACAAAAGAAAAAAAAAGGAAATGATACATATGATAAATTATAAAAAATTCAGACAATACTAGCTGGTATTTACAATCAGACTCCTCCATAACAGTCATTATCGCAAAAACTGATTCTACAGTAATCCTACTCCTGAAATGGTTTGTGAAATCAGACCTTGTTGTCTAAAATGCCTTCTTGCAACATTCAACTACATGATGAAGTTTTAGTTACTTTTATAGCTAACAGTTGGTTATTCGGTGTCCCAAACATTGATGAGTCTGAACGACACTAATTAAAAGCTTGATTTGAGAAGTTTTGGGGATGTCTTTAGATAAAACGTTTTGGTGGAATAAAGAAGCAAAATCTGTGCAATGATTGACTACATCTGACGTAAATGGAAAACTGCATTTAAATAAATTATTTATTTAATGCCCCTGTTCAGATTAACTTTAAACAGCACCAAAAAGTAAGCAATAATCTGCTCTGCAGCATATAATAAGGTCCTTGTCACTCTGTTTATTTTACATTTAATCACCACTGGATATTAATTTATTTAAAGAAATATTTTGAAATTTTTTTCTGGAGACAGTTCCCACTTGTATGCACACACACGTGCGCGCATGCACACACAAAAACATACACACACACACCTCTCAATGACATAGAAATTGTCCCCATCATCCCCCTGGTTGATTACGTGTTCTTCTGGCTGCACAATCACTTCAAACATGGCGTCCAGCACTTGTGAGAACTGCTCCTGTTAACAAAGTGAATGAGATATTAAGTATAGATGTGCTTGTGTGTCTATGAGTATGTGCTAGTGTGAGTGTTTACCTGGTCAAGTGCTTTAAAGAGCAATATGTCTTTGCAGGCCTCCTGTAACCTGCATCTCTGTTCGTCTGTTTTTGGATGAACAACTCTTGGCTCTGAGTCCTCCTCATCGTCATCAGGATTTAAAGGCTCTGCACAAACTGGGAGACAGATATTACTGTTGAAGCTCATGATAATCAGCATTGTTTTTCTGAGGAAGACACGTTTAGCAAAATACTTTAAAGCAGTCACCACTGATTTTATTAGTAACTGTTTTATCTAGCAATTATTGTGATGTCAACTGAGAAATCAAAATACCTAAACAAATAAAAAGGAGCATGTTATTGAGGAAAAGCTTAATTTAAAAATGCATTAAACAAAATACATTTAAAAGAGCACCTAGCAGGCTCAATTTTTGTACGGCTAGAGAGACTATTATACACATAGTAATTGAGTAACTGAGTTTAATTTAATAATTATGACAGCCACAGGAGCTCATTAGTGCATCTCAGTCTCATGAGCTCTTGCCCCAACCATTCCATCTCAATTTGCTCATTCCCATGGTGATAGTCACCTTGGCACATCTCAAAATTAATAGGGGGTTTGGGTCAGTACAATGGAATACAGCATCACAGACAAAAAAAGATGCTATTTAGGCATTTTCATTTCAGTATTGTAGCTATAAACCAGTTACTGTCATTTGTTAACAGATTATTGTCTCTTATTTCCCTCTACAAAGCCTTCAAAGCATTTCATTGCATTAAAATTCCTCTTAGGGAGCCATTATTAAGTCATTTTTAAAATGCAGAACATGAAAACATCCACATGCTGAGAAAGACAATTGAAGTGTCAAATGAAGTGAAGACTTTTAGTGTAACAAACTTTAGGGGGTCCAAATTAGTGAGCACACAGGAGGGGGAGAGCATAATTACTGAGATACACACCCTTGGGGGGGGGAATGACAGACAGAGAGGCAGACCACATCTCTCTGTCTCTCACACAGTTTCTAAACCACATGATTAGTGCAATGACGTCAAAAACAGCTCACCCGACACTCTCCGGTTAAATCTGCTGGGGGGAGGGGCTGCAGGAGAGAGAGAAAAAGAAAGAGAGAGAGGGAGAGAGAGAGAGTTAATGAAGGTTCACATTTTCCTCTCATTGTTACACACATAGTTTGTTGACATTTACCAAGACCATCTTGTTGTCCCTGTGGTTACTGTGTGGGCATACTGCCTCTAAGGTCAGTTAAGAGGTCTAACCTAGAGACTGCAGCAGCATTAAATGTGTGCAAGTGTGATCAAGCATTCTTTCTCTCTCTCTCTCTCACACACACACACACACACACACACACACACACACACACACACACACACTCTTACTTTGACGCATTGACATCACAGTGAGAGTATGACTGCACTGGGATTTCTCCCTCTGTGTATTCCCTCTTCCATTACAGTTTCTTTCTCACCATGCTGTTAGAACCTATTAACACCACGGCGTGAAACTGGGCCTTAGTTAGTGCACGCACCTAACCAAAAGCACGTGTACACACATTTGCACCCACATACACACACACACACACACACACACACACACACACACACTATACTGCTACCCAATGTGAATTAAGATCAGTGTTCGTAAACTGGGCTCCATCCAAAATAACATTAGTACTGGCAATATTGATTATTGGGGTTGCAATGATACCAGTACCATTTCAGTATGAGCTCCAAAACTGGCACTTGAATACAGTGTTTGCACAGCAGTAGATGGAGCTTAACTGAGAAAAGTGGCAATAACAATAGTAAACACTAAAAATCAGCCGTAGTACAAAACGCTCACTGCAGAATCTGTATTGTCATTATTTTAAGGGTGATAAGACCAGCAATGATTTTAAGGCATCAAACTTGTGTGGCAGTTTGCAGAAACCAGTCAGACATCTCGGATGCCTATTTTTCAGAAATGTCAAATATGCAATCAATTAACCAATCAATCAATAAATAAAATGATCTGTGGCATTGCACTGCAATTTTTTTTGTCCTGTCCAGCATAGCCTTCTGTGAGTGAAACGACAGCTGCAACAGTGAGTTGGATGGAATGGGTGTTTGTTCGGGTGGGAGGTGGGATGCTTGCTTGGATTTGCAAAATCAAGCTGCAAATCCAAACATCTGGTAGAATCACATGCCGTTTAAAAATGGGAAATGTGCCAAAATGGCACAGACAAACCGCATTACACAACTTTGCATTTAAACATGATCTATAGATATGTAGTAACGTGCATGTGAACATCATTTAGTAGAGGTTTTTTTTTATCCACTGGGTTTAATATTATTCAGGTCAGCTATATTTAAACATTTACATTTCCAGCACTTGTAAGAGACATTAACATTATTTTCTCCCCCCAGTTTTCAGTTCCTTCATAACGTACATGAAATGTTCAACATTACTGAGAGCCTGCTGGTGTAGCTTTCCTCTTTCTCAGTGATGCATACAAAAGCAACTTGAGTGCTAACAGCACCCCCCACCCAAACAGAACTTTATAGTGAATTATCATTTAAACAGAAAGACAGAATAAAAATATTTGATTATCAGAGTCTGAAAGATCTTTTATTTTGAAAAAACAAAACAAAAAACAACACCAAAACAAAACCAAAAAAACATATTACAGAACATCAAAATGTAGCCCACAAGCTAGTAAAAATTATATATATATAATTATATATCTATACCGGTTGTTTTACACGAAACTGGTCCTTGGCGCAAAAAAGGCCGCTGGGCTAAGGTATTTAATTTA
The DNA here is from genome assembly GCA_037974365.1 of Hydrocynus forskahlii. Taxonomy (NCBI): domain Eukaryota; kingdom Metazoa; phylum Chordata; class Actinopteri; order Characiformes; family Alestidae; genus Hydrocynus; species Hydrocynus forskahlii. Next base: position 15,813,882 of record JBBPCX010000016.1, on the reverse strand, counting down.
CGTGTAGATTTCAGAGGGAAAAAAACCCACTAACATGTACACGAGAGATTCTCTCGCTGCATGTGCACATGGAGGTGCTTCAGCTTCACATGGAAGGGATGTCAAGTGCCTGAAGTTGCCATGACAACAAAATACAAGGAAGACCTCCTCATTGCCATAACAACCCCCCCACCCCTCCCTACACCACCACCCACTCACACTCTTATAACGACCAGGGAGAATGGACTGAGAGCGCAAGGGAAAATAGTGAAGAAAAAAAATGAAGTCTGGAGAAACTGAGAGAGGTAAAAAGGGGGAGAGAGGGAGAGAGAAAGAGAGAAACAGAAACAGAGGAAAAGAGAGAGAGAGAGAGACATAATTTTGTACTCCTCTCTTATTATACCTGCTGATGGATGACAAGTACAGTAAAAAAGGGGAATTCCAACGAGTGAGTGAATATTTTCAAAAATTATCTTCTCACTTTTTTTTTAGCATCTGCCACTAACTCAGCAAGATAAATGCAATTATGAACTGCTACACATTATTAGTCAGCAAAAGTGTCAAATCGTGTGGGAACGAATTCTATCAATATTCAGAATTCTATTAATATTCCAAAGTACTTGCACTGTGTACTCTACCATGGAGATCAGTTCAAGGCTTTTCTCTCATACCCATTTTAACCAACAAGGGGTTCTGGCTTGTGCAAAAAATGTGAACCTTTCAGAGCATTTTAACCAAAAATGAACTGGTTTGGAACCTCTAAAGCTGGTTAACCCTTTGGAGCCAAAAGCTGGTTTTTCCGTTGTGAACTGTGATGATATCAGTGGGCGTGTCATTCTACAGTTTGGAGACGAAGCAGAACACAACAACAGTGAACAAAATGGAGGACAAAATTTCACTGTGTTCTGTGCACATGGCTGAAATGACATTAAACCTATTTGGCTTAAAAAGTATAAAAATCTGCAAAAAAAAAAAAAAGTCCAGTGGTCTGTTCAGGAAACAAAGTGTTTGGTGGCAATTTGGTCATCCTGCTACAGTGACCTCCAATGATGACACACTCTTGATTTCAATGGATCAGTTCTCCAAACTAGTGGAAATAGTGGACAAGTTTGCTTGATGAACACCGAGGTTCATAAAACCTTGAACTGAACTGTTTCAAAAACCTGTTCCCTGTTGTTTTAAAAAGGGGTATCAGTAAATCAGTAAGCACTAAGGCACATTCTAACGGTTTTTTTAAAGGGCTCAAATTACAAACATCATTAAAATGTCAAAATAGTCACTTTCCAGTCTATATATGGAGACTCAGCTCAAAAACAGCTTGTTTAGAATTCACTGTTTTCTTGATGTCAGAAAGAACACATTTACATGGGTCCACAGTCTATAGCCCCACCCACACAAGTACAGCCTGAACTGAATTTTAAATGAAGCACAAGACAGGGCAGCCAATTAGAACATGCATGATACTTAAAGGCACAATGACTAAAAAAAAGCTTGTTTAGTTGTGAAGGAAATTGGACATACATTTTTTCATAGACCAATACAAACATTGTAGGTGGGACAAAAATAATTTTGTAAGTGTAAAAACAAAAATAATGCAGTATAGGTTCCCTTTAAATGACAGAACAAGCATAATGAGAAACAAACAAAGCAGGGTCAGACACATCTAAAATAAGAAAGCAGCTACATAGACTTTCATTCAATGAATTTCAGTGAAGGCGCCGCTGTTCTTGTCAAGGCTTCTCTTGTTATAGCACCAGTCATGTACAATCTGAGCCTTCAAGGCCCTCACTGAAGGTCCAGGAGAACAAACACTGGTTTCATGTCAGCGTGAAAGAGACTTTAAAATGTTTTTTTCTAGTCTGCTAAACTAGCAAGCTGCCTTGTTATAAGGGCCTATAATAAATAAACAAGATGTTGCTGCCATGTGATAACTCTAGACTTAATACAAACTTGTGTGTAACTGTGTGAAAAATTGCACAAATACGCAACAAAATATCAAACAATTCTAATGTTATCTACATTGTTGTTGTTCATAACATATTAAAAAATATTAAACAATGAAACAATGCTATGGCTGATTAAATGTTGTTTTATTGATATGCTGCTACACAAAATAAATCAAAACTCCTTACTGCTGGGAATTAGTGACATCAGAAAAAACTGAATCCATTGTAAGTACAAAGAAGACCCAATTTTCTGTGTACCGTTGAAATCATCTCAGTAAGCGTACCTGTGATTCTTAGCTGGACAGACATGCAGCTGTTAAAACAAACAGTAATAGTGTTGAGTTGAAGATTACAGAACTGATTTTTGTTCCTCTCTGCGTGTGCGTTGGTTTTTCAATCATTGTACTGAATGCAGTGAATGCACTGTCGACAGCACAAAGTGCACCTGGACAGGGGAGGTAAAGATTGAGAGAGGGCTTCTCTCTCTCTCTCTCTCTGTGTGTGTGTGTGTGTGTGTGTGTTCGCATGTTTTGGTTATCCTTGTTGCAAAACAGGTCATCTTGAACTTACTCTTCCATCACCCACAATGCACTACTCAGTAACACAGTGGCTATAATTGGATAAAAGGATATACTGAGGAGGGGCACTGATGGGTTTTCTGCGTTTCTGTGTGCTGGGGTACGAAATGTTTTAAAGAGGCAATTCTTGTCCTCACTGATGGGAAATCATTTTTTATACAAATGGGCGCAATTAATTAAAGTATACAGAATGACCATTTAAATACAATGTATGTCCAAAAGTAATCACGCACCCCTTTTATTATCTGTCACGAGTCAACTTCTCCATAGATAACTATCAAGAAGAACAGGATAATCTGGGGCAGCTGCAAATGAGCCTAAAGTCACCATGCCCAATTTCAAGTGTTGGCTAGAGGGGTATGAAGGGGCACTGAGCTGTAGAGGAGTGGACTGTGATCTCTCGAGTGATGGAGCACCATCTAATATGCCTGAGTTGAGCTGGAGTGGCTTTTGTAATTCAGAGCTAATCATCCAACATCGGTACCTGATCTCAGTCTTGCCCTTGCAGCTGAATGCAAATACTCAATAAAGGTGGAGACAAACTCTCCATTAATACCAGTACAGCGCCAATACTCTCGATTACATACAGTATAACATTAGCAATAAACAGGAAGCTGCCAAGTGACACCTCTGAGTGCACTAGGGTACAGAGATGAACTTCAGTAAGCCACATTTCTCACACAGGTTTTAACTTGTATGGTATGTGATTTCTGTTCACTTATATTTCCACTTAAAACACAGCATTTTTATTAATCTGTTTTGAATAAATGTATCGACTTCCAACATGCCAGCTAATGTTACATGACCACAGGACAACGCTGTGGAGCAGGATGAGAGAGTGAATGAAGGAAACATAGAAAGAGAAAAGAGCAAAAATTAACAGAAATATCAGACACTGTCTCATGCATCTTGAGAATCAAGACTATATAATAAGCATTTACATGCACCTAAGTTAGAGCTGTTATCAGTATCAATGCTAAATTACAAAGTTTTGATGTGACAAGGACAAGAAGAATCTATTAAATTGGAAAGGCATCCTTTGCTGATGCATTTTCACTTAAGGGGTGACAATCCTGAATGTGGGGGGATATACAGTGCCAATTTTCGGTATTGGTGTGTGTGTGTGTGTGTGTGTGTGTGTGTGTGTGTGTGTGTGTGTAAGAAAGACAGAAACAGTCAAGTGCACACGTCATGTGAGAGTCAGCAAGGAAACCACAACTGGGGACCACAGCCTCATTCTCTCTCGCGCTCTCTCTTACACACACACATGCACTCAAACTCACTCTCTCTTGAACACACACACATACAAGGGTGTAAGGCCATAGGGGTGATTAATTACACACCACATTTCAAACTGCTGCAGCTCAACAATAATGAACTGCACACACTTTTACAACCACTCTCTGCTCATATATTATTTTGTGGTGCTGGGTGTCTTGGTGTGAGCCACTCAAACCGTGAAACAAGCTTTACTTTCCTCAAAACCTCAAAATAAATAAATTTTCATAATGTTCCCAGTGATCTTAGTACTATAAAAATACATTCTGTTTAACTTCCTATGTGGTCAAACAAGTCCCCCTTCGGGACTTTTTTTGTTATAGAAACCAGACGTCCACTTTTCCGCTACATTCTCTCTGTTTTTCTCATACTCCTCCTTTTCCTGTTGCAAGCAATCAATCCTCCTGACCCCACATCCTCACCCTCTCTCTCAGGATCCCCTCACCATTCTGTCACATGCTGCTTTCCTCCACTCTTTATCTCTCTCTATGGCTTCCAAGAGCCATAAAAGGCAGCGTGGCCCCGTCCTGTAGTGTGCCAGTTTGTTAACCCTTTACTGCCTAACAGGCGAGATGATCTTAGGTCACCGAGGGGTGGCCAGTGAGAGTGCAGAAAAACAGAAACAAGGCCATATAAGAGCAACAAAACAGATTCAACTTGAAATGGCAGAGTCACAAATCCTGACTTCATTCAGACTGAAAATGGTGCTCAGCTGTGTAACACAAGCACTTTTTATTGGTTAACAATAGTCTGTAACCAACTTAGTTCTAGGGCTCAACCAACAAAAATGTGTCACAGATACCGATCTCAACTTTCGAGTTTTAAATTCTATTAGTCAGTTTATTTCTGCAGTCAAACATGATTTTTTTAAATTTTTTGCCAGTTTCAACAACTGTGTAGAATCTTAAAATGGGCTAATTTCACATCTATCAACCTATCTATCTTTGCTAATAAATCCATAGCATGCCTTGAACCTCTAGACAGAGGGTGGGCCTCTGAAGTGAATAAAGGAATCTGTGATTAACGCTTCACTTATGTGCATTTATGCTGCAATACGTCTTGAGTAAGGTCAGTTCATCTGAATGGTATCTTCTCTGCAATTAAACAAGGCCACCATTCCATTTGTCCACCTTATCTGCTCTTGGACAAGGTTACCACCCTTCTCTGTATCTGTAGAGTCACAACTCTTGGCTGAACTGCACAAGGACACCTTGACTTGACACAGTTACAATGTGGAACCAGACAGAGTTATTTATCTGCCGTGAGTGAAGCCTCACCAACAAGTCTGCCATGTTTTAGAAATTATCTGATTTGTGCAAACTAAATGATGAAGTGATCCACTGTCGTTCCCAAAAGGGAAAAGTTTTCCTTGCTGCCGAATGGAAGCATAGCTTTTCTCACACAAAACAGGCTAAAAGTGTCTTTGCTGAGGGCTCAGACTGTTCCCTTACTTTTAACCGCCCCTGCCACCCACCTCCAATGACTCTCTACACTTATCAGATTGTTCAACACGTCAGAAACAAACTCAGGATGTGTGTTGTTAAGGGGTGTAGGGTTTTATAATGTAAGTAATCAAAACCTGAGGGGCAAAGACAGAAAATTGATTAAATTGTGTCCGGGTCTGAAGCAAACAGCCACCTAATATTGTTTAAAACGGACATTTGGACAGTCGTCTTTGGCAATTATGTTAATTCCCATATGGACTAAAATAGTCTAAACAACAATGGAGAATAAATGTAATGGCCTTTTCATATCCTGTATACACACTGACCTTTACCCACTAGGCAACAATGAACAAAACTTTTATTTTAGTTTGACTAAGTGCTAAACTCTTAGCTGGTCCCCAGCATCCTTGTTATTCTTTTTGAAAACAGCTCAGTATTTTAGGCAATGCATACTTTACATAAATAGGAGGAACAACTTTGCTGAGAATGGGGGAAAAAACATTCTACACTCTCAAATACTTCATGACATTATCTTGTAGTCATCACCGTCAACATTTTGCTCTTTTGTACATGCCACTTAAGATCATTCTGTGCTACCTGAGCAGCCAGGATGAGGGCTCTGGAAAAAAAAAGAATAAAAAGAAAAAAAAAAGCATGTGAGAAAAACAAACAACGAGGGATGACTTTGTCTTCTCTTCCTCATTCTACCGTTGCTACAGACAGATAACGAGGAAGTGTCAAAGTCCAGATTGTTATCCTGACCTGACAAAAGAGTAGCCACAGGTATTAAAACACACACGTACATACACACAAATGTATGTATAAGCACAATCACATCACACTCTCATCCTAAACGACAAAAAAAACCCAGTTACTTGCTTTTCAAGCCCTTACGATTCAGACAGACTCTTCAAATATGAGGTTTTCCTTGCTGTGCACTGAAGCCTATAGACTACGTCAGAACTCCACCTAAAGGAAATATTATTACAGGACGACACAATGGTAATTTGTAGAGGTGTAACAAAACAACCTAACATACCGTATCATAATATCCCATATTTGACATCTGTAATGTAGCTTGGACGTTAGCTTTTGGATAGCGTGTTATCTCAGAGCCAATGCATGAAGCATTACAAAGTACAGATTTAAAGTGTTTGTATTCAGCTAAAAACTGATCAAGATCCTGAAATACTCAGTTAAAGTCACAAGTATTGTTTTTATAAGTTGGAAGCTCGGATAAAATGAAAATAAAAAACAACAACAACAAAAAAACGCCCCCTCATGTTTGGGCGTGGTGCTTAGTAACCCAGCACGAGGACACATATACTTTATAT
>JBBPCX010000016.1:15772343-15792662 GCA_037974365.1 Hydrocynus forskahlii | reverse complement strand
ATTGGCAGACAATATAAAAAGTCAGATGTGTGTGTGTGTGTGTGTGTGTGTGTGTTTAATCCCTGTGACTGATGAGACCATCCCACAGGGTCTTCCCCTAGAGCCATGTGAACAAGTGTGTGAATGTGTATGTGGGTTAAATCCCTGTGACTGCGTGACTGATGAGGGCTTGAGGGTGTTCCCTAAAGGCCATTCTGTCCAAGCTAGTCTCTCTCTCGCTCTGTCTCTGTCTCTCTCTCATTCACTCGCTAAAACACCCAGTTAAAATTACTCAGAATCCATTTTTCTCTCTATTCACTGTCCTCTCCTACTCTGTTACCATGACACCCTCTTTTATAATTAATTATTTTTCTTCTGCCAAAGGCCCAGTTATTTCATAGTGTTGCCTTGGTAACTGTGCTGAGCTGAGCCTTCAGTTCCGCTCTGGTACAGAAGGGGCGGCAGAGTGCAGCGCAGCAACTCTTACTAACGAGAACGCAACATCAAAGAAAAGAACACAGAGAACAAAGGGCAGCTGTGTTCCGTTACTGCAGCAACACACAAAGGACAGCCTGGTGCCGGGGCCAGCAGGCCTCATTATGTTCCTCCTGGCGATTGCCGCGGTAATATGTGAGCCGCACCCCATGGCGCTGGAAGTGCGGAGTAAAAAAAACACAAGCCTGACACATTAGCCTCTTACAATCCTCTAAACTAAAAACATCAAAGCTTTGACCCTGGTGCCAAGGGTCAGATAGCCCTGACCTCTGACCGCTCCTAATATTGATAATGAGTATAATGAAGTTTAGTTGAAGTTCAGCTGGAAGAGGTCGTGTAAGGGGATGAGAGAAGGGAAAATTGTCAGAGGGTTGGGGTCTGGTGAGTGGGCGTGGTTTACGGGAGGATTGACAGCTAAGGTGCAGGGGGGGCAGGAAGACGCTCCAAGATCCAGGCGTTCACTTCTTGTAGAACAGACTCTGCCGTCTCAGGCAATTCATGATGCAGGGCATGGTAGGCTCCTTCATATACCTGATACATGTATATATGCACACACACACACACACACACACACACACACACACACACACACACAAACACACACACATCACAAGAAACACAAATGTGGATAATGATGCATATTTTGAGATCATGAAAAACAATCATGAAAAACAATCCACATATGCTTTGCTTTCAGAGTTGGAATGCTTTGGTGGTTCTGAAAGCACCTGGAAGATGTTAAACTCTAACATGTTACCAATTCAAGCAATAGAAAAGATCTGGTGTTCTGGCTGGGTGGCAGTAGAAATGCGTGGCATGAGGAAGACAAGATTTACTGGCTGGATGACTTTTCACATTATTTGTGTTCATGTGTGCTATGGCATGTTAAAAATTTGCACCTGACACAAGCATGTTTGTACTGTGACGTGTCTCCTTATGTAAAAGAATGTGAATGAGCATATTTTCAGTGTCTTTACATGACTAAACTCAAGTGACCCAATTTTCAAGACTTGGCTTTTATGTGTTTATACATTCACATACGAATTCTGGTATAGAAATGTGTGGCCCATAATTTTCTAATAAACACTGAGCTTAATAAATCCAGCTATTTAACTGCATCCTTTTGTGACTGGTGGGAAATTTTTGGAATGCTGTCCCCACTGAACCAATGTTTTGTATTATTGACAGACACCAAAATATCCTATAAACACAGCCTTACTGCATGTTCACACTAGCAGATCACATCAAGTCACTAACGTTGCCTCACATCTGTCTCAAGTTTGTCTTTGTTTGGGTGGGTCTGAAGCAGCTCTTATTATTGCATGAGGGGGTGTACTCTGTCCAGCCTCTGACAAGAAAATCAAAAATATGTTTCACCTTTTTGATATGAAGTGTGGTTATAAGTTTATAAGTTTTGTTTTCTACTTTAGCAACTACTGATAAGAATAGAAATAAAATGTCAGCAGGAACAAAAACTTTAGAGAGTAGAGTCTGGGGGCCTCATGCCCCGTGTCCACGATTGCCCACGAAAATCTCAGCTCAATTTGCCACTTGTTGTTCTAATGCTGAATTGCTGGCAAGTCACTAAATTGTCTGCTCCCATAGGAAACGACTGCTCGTCTGTCCCCCTGTTGCCTGCCAACGTGATCATACAGTTATTCCTAAAGCCGGTTGTTACAGTGTTTGGCTTTGTTGGAGAATGTTAAGTTTGTATACTCTGACCATAAAATCACTATTCTCTATGCCTGAGTGCACATCTGTGAGAGTATGATTGTATGATTATATATATGACTATGTATGACATTGTGTCCAATTGTCAGTGTGTGTATGTTTATGGGTGTGTGAGTCAGACCTTCTTTTGTTGTGTTCTTTTGCCTGTAAGTACGTGCATCTGTTTCTGTGTGTAATATTGAATGTACTGAATATGTGTGTCTGTGTGTGTTTGTGAGAAAGACAGATCGCAGACTCACCTTCATTTTTTTGTCTGTGCTCTTTGCTTGGTTATACATGAGGTGGGATCCTCCGATGGCACAGAGCTTGTCATCGCTGCCATGAAGAATGAAGAAAGGCCAGGTAATGTTGGGCAGTTCCCTCTCGATGCGCGTGGCAGCAGACATCAGCTGCATTCCAAACGAAACGCGTATCCCTCCATGATAATTCAGCTCATCTGATTCATATGCCTGTACCTGCAGCACATCAATTTGATCACATTTTCAAGTTTATCTAATATTCACTAATTTACTGGAACAAATGAGCCCTAATGGCAATAGACTAGTCCACATCAGGTGCATGCACAGAGATAATCATGTTTAATGCAGAGATACACTTCTTCGACAAAATGTTTTATTTTCTTAAGGGGGTCATGATCTACTTTTTATTGAATACCCCCACACCCTTCAGGCCTTCATTTGTGTGTTTTTTATGGTTTTATGAAAGGTTATATATTATTTTTACAGCCTCTTTTTTGGCTTTGAATTAATTAGGTTGGTTCTAATACAGTGTCTTTAAGGATGATATATGTAAATGTCCTCTGTTTGGCTTCCTCATTCAAAGAGCATGAAGCACTCTTTGACCCTGTTAATTCCTGGTCACTTCACATGTGACTGGAATCTGGATTGCATCCACATCCATAGCCACACAGCCACAAGCATTTACACTTGGTAGTCAAATGCATCTCTAGTCAGCCACACATTCAATTATGTGGTGAGTAATATGAAAATCAGCTCGTTTACAAAAACCAATCGCCTGTGGTGCTCCTCATTTTTCTGTTCTGTTGAAAGAAAAGTGAAATTTTACACCACACAATTAATCTTCACGAGAAGATTGCCGTTTAGAATAATTATCCTTCTGTGTCATTGCAATCACGAACCACATGCATTAAAACACGATGTATTGTAACAAGATGGTGAAAAATGACATAGTGAGGTAAAGTTTAACAGAACTGGCACTTTATTTAAGCTGACTGGCTCATCCAGAGGGGGTTACAGATCTAAAATTAAACTCACATCAGGAGATGAACTGAAAGAGCAGTTCGTGCCAGCACTACATGCCAGAGAGAGAGAGAGGCCTCTTCTATAAGCAGAATATTAGAGGGAGGAACTGTGACAGGACTGGGTGGGGTTTTGGTTGTCGAATGCATCTTACAGAGTTTACGTCCCTCTACCATGTCCTTCGAATGTGTCTCAGACCAACTCCTGGAGTGCTTAACACGATTTATATCTGTTTTAAATGCACTGGCCTCATTCAGAGATAATCCTAATACTAGAGCTGCCTGAAGTGACCAGGGGTAAACAAGGTCTTTATAACTTCAGCGTGAATGAGTGGTGTAAACTACTATAGACTGAATAGGGACAAATAAAATACAATTAAAAAGTTCAGAATCACTGGTATAAACAATTTTTGTTATTTTATATAAAACAACTTCTATGATGTGGATTCAGACATTAAAAATCATTGATCATAATTTTTATTCCTAGTGCTTTACCAATTATTTCTAAGCTGTGAGGTTGTACAGAACCAATATATAATATTCATTTTATTTGTCTGCAGTCAGATTAGTTTCATATTATCGATAACCGAAGTCACAGACCAAGAATGCGTTGGTTTTTGTGACATTACACAAACAAATAATTCAAAATAGGCTGTTTTGAAATGGACCATTTGAATGGTACAGTAAATTGCATATTTAGATTTTTTTGTTTTAAAAAGTATTTTTTTCTTTATATAGGTCATTTATAGTTATGTAACAAAAATAAGTTTTAAATCATAGTTAAGATACTTTTAGCCTTGCACAAATTTGTTGTTTATCAGTATAGAATAAATATTAGAGGCCGGCATATGCATTTGCATCACAGAGGCCTTTGTTAAGTAATGTGTGACTGACCTAAAGAGAGCTTGGTTGAAAAGCAACCCTCCCACACCTGTTGGTCCTGTTGGTTGTATTTGCCTAACTTTGTTAGACAAAGTGAACAGGGCCATTCACAAGTGGCCCCAAAAGGGTACCAAACCATCAAGGTAATCTTGTGTGATAAATGTCAATGGTGTCGTTCTATCTTTTGTTTTATCATTCGTTAGGACTTGGAAAAACCACGCATACATGAAAAGCAGAATTATTCTTTGAGGGAACAACTCGGTAAAAATAAAATTCAGTTTTCTTCTTCAGCACATGGCAAGCAAACACTAGAAATCAAAAGTTTTTAAAAAAACCCAGATTCCGCTTCTCTCATCCTGCTCAGACAGCACCCAGCTCTTTATTAAGATGGAACACATTTTGTGAGTGGCTTAGTGTGAACTATAACAACAATATATATAAAAACAATATAAAACAACTATGAAACAATATTTTCTAGCCTTGTACCTAGGGCTCTAAACTAAAGATAAGATAAGATAAACCTTTACACCAAATATATACAATGTTTCCAAAACTACAGTACATTCCCTGAATATGTTCTATAGGAAATATGTTAAGTGACTAAATGTTATGTGACTAAATAAGAAAAACCAGGAACTGAAAACAGACTCCAACTGCAAGGTAGTTGCCTAGAAAAACACTATAGCCTTATTTGTCCACTAGGCAGCCTTGTCAAATTATTTAATTGCCCAATGTCAAGTGTTTGGCTTAGGGTAGAAAACCCCTGGAGCACCATCAAATACTTCTAAATTGCATTTGAGTGCTGTTTGTAATCTGGCTCTAGTCATTCAGCATCAGGCCCTGACCCTACTAATGCTCTTGTAGCTGAATGCAATCAGATTTTCACAGCAAGGTCTCTAGAATCTGGTATCAAGCCTTCCCAGAAGAATAAAGGTTATTACTGCAGTAAAGGAGAGGCAAACTGCCTGTTAACACCCTTGTTTCCACATGAAATATAGGATTTCTGAAATAAGTTTTGGGCATAATAGACCATATTCCTGCACAGTGATTAAGACTAGCCCTAGATTTAACAGAATGTTGAAAGGAGATTTTCCACTGAAAGGAAAAAAGTAGGAGTAACCACCATCCAGAGAACCAAAGCTATAATGTATTACACAAGTGACTAGAGCTGGTATTGCTCACTATATTGTTCTCCACTATCACTAATAAAAGTCTGTAATAAATTGCAATTCAAACAGAGACATCTGACTGACAGAGGCTGATGCCTCAGTGACCTTTAGCTTCCTTTGTTTGGCTGTGGCTGAAAGAGCATGGAGCAGCTGGCTTTTATTGTGGTAAAGGCTTCCCTAAAGTTCAAACCAGATGATTTGATTCTCACAGTCACTTCTAACAAACAGGTGCTCTTTAATCAAAAAGCATGTTCAGTTTATTTCGACAGCAACACCAAACATTTCCCTTCCAAATCACATAAGCTTTGAATTCCAACAATTCTAGCAATGAGAATTCACCCTGGCTTCTTATGTGGCATCATAAAATGAAATTTATGCACTGTAGAGCAACATCCAAATGTCCATGTGCGAGAATCGATCATTAATTTCAAGCAAAAGAACTATGCCACTGACTGTTCTACAACACTGAAGACATAAGGAAGGAAACACTACACTGCAAAACGAACTGATTTAAAAATATAATCAGTACTTAAATCACACTGATGTATATTTATTTTGTCTCATTTCAGTAGCACAATTAAATTGGAAATGATATGACAGCACTTAATCAATCAGAAACTATGGGAATATGAAAGAAATCTGATGTTAACGAATGTGCTTCCCTGAAAAGTATGAGAACGTATGCTTTTAATGGAAACAAACATCCACAGGGCCTCATGTACATGCACGAACTTTCACACACATTCCTGATACTGTACCTGCTTGGGGTCTCGTGAGACCCATTTTGGATCAATGGCGCCAAGACTGAGGCTGGGAACCATATGGCTGAGGACTTTAGCAAGGAACACCTGCAGACAAGCAGAAAAAACTCATTCTAGTCATTACACTACAAAAAGAAACACTAGAGCGTTTACATAAAACCTATAGAACAGGGCAAACTTCTGCACTGTGCACATTAATGTAGTCTATCTGCTTGATTCAGATATGTACATCACTGCCACAGGAATAAAGTACATTACATAAACACTGTCACTGCCAAAAGTAAGTAGACTCAAAGGCAATGTTTCATTCATCACTGGAAAGGAAATGTAAAACATAAGAACTTTTGGCCCAAACCTAAAATAAGGACACCTTTGCGCTGAGCAAAATGAATCTAATTTGACAGAAATTATTTGTGATGCAATATAATGAATGTTGGCACTAGTGTTTGTGGAAAAAAAAAAATTTAAAAATAAACTACAGAAAAATAAAAAGTAAACTACAGTAAAAATAGACTACAGAGTTACATGCTCTGTTTCTGCTGATTTGCTTCTCTCTGCATGCTGAGCGGGACGTCAAATGGTGTCAAACCAGTCATAAAGAACTCCTCGAGAGTTGTGCTCCCTCTTGACCTGGAAGGAACACTGATTACAAATTGCTTGTCTGATGTGCTTCACAGAATCAGTGAAATTGCTCCATGTGACCGACATTTTCGCTGCTGCGCAAACTGTTTAAAGGAGTCTACACTGACTCCTACACTGACAAAGATCACCCTTTCATTACCATTAAAGTTACTTGTAAAGCCATGTAAAGATTTTCACACCTTGCTGTAGGCCTATTTCATATTTTGTTTATTTTGAGCTAATATGTTCAGTCCTTTTTTCTTTTTTGACCAAAATAACAGTTTTTAATTACTTTCAGCTGAAAATGTTAAGTTAAATTACATAATAATAGCTGGTGAATAACTGTGAGTGATTAATCAGTAACTACTAATACGTAATTTATGCAGATATGAGAGCAAGGAACTATGTTACTGAATAATTGAGAGTTCAGTGCGTTACATAAACACTGTTCCATTTACAATGTAGTCCATAAAGAAACATAGCTGGAAAGAACAGTCCATTGAACCTCTGAATTCACCATTTTTGTAAAAATGCTTTTACATACAGTAGATTTGCCTATTCAGCCTACAGCAGTTTAGCCAAATGCTTTCATACTGAAGTTATAAGGAATATTAGTCTTAAAGACACTGTAACAAACACCTTGTTAAACTGTTAAAGAAAATGATTGTGTAAAATGAATTATGAGTGTTTTGATTAGAGATGTTGAATTAACGCGTTAATTTCGATCAATTAATCACAGAAAAAAAAATGAATGCTGATGAATCGCACCACGTGACTTTAACCAGGTCCAGGGTTCTCCCGAAACATGCTACCCATCGAGATGCTACCCATCGTCCTACCGTGCCCTTCTGCGCATGTGCACACATCCATAAATCTGTGCTATCCTGGGACACTGGCAGCTGTATAAGCTTCAAGGTAGCATTTTTCGACAGGGTAGCATGAATCGATTGACTGCTTATAAAATATATTTTTTAAATACAATATATTTTTCTCAGATTATGCATATTATTTTTTACTTCTCATCATTATCATCATTATTATTATGGTTATTATTATTTATTGTCTGTTGCACTTTGTTTTATTGTACGGTGTCCTTGTGCGCTAGAAAGGCGTCTATAAATTGTATTATTATTATGATTATTATGATTATTATAATCAGACTGTATAAACTGAATGAACTTTAGGTTAGCATTTTTCGACAGGGCAGCGTGAATCGATAGACTCTGCTGTTGATTTGCGCTACAGTAGCATTTTTCGACAGGGTAGCATAATTCATCAGAACACCCTCCTTGTTTGTACATTGTCTTAAACGGCACCTTAGAGATTGACTTGGCTCTATCATTGTTCTTGCTGAAGCATTTTTTTCCCTCAGCATATTAGGTCATATTTTTGATTGCTGTGACCATTACTGCACATGAAGTGAGAAAAACCATTATTAAATAAAGGAGATGTTGAAAGTCTGTAATGCTGATTATTCATTCACTTCAATTTTTAAAATACTTTCACAGCACAATGTGTGTGATTAATTTAGATTAATTAATCAGAGAGCTTGTAATTATTTAGAGTAATTTTTTAAATCGCTTGACACCCCTAGTTTTGATGTTATGGTACATGAAAACACAAATGGCATTATTGGATGTCTGGGTAAAAATACAAGAAAAATATAGGAAATGGGCCCTATAGGTTTAAAAACTGGATACTAAGCTTGAATTTTCAGGAGTTAGAAAAGATGTTTGAGCCATGGCCAGCTTGCAACTGTCGAACAGCTACAGAAAATCCTTTAAAAAAAAGGCACTAAAGAAACGTCCTCCTCCAGGCTCCCTTTCATTCTCACTGCTGCAGGAACTGAAGACGTGCAACTTGTCAGCTGAGGCTGAGACAAAGATCGGACTCATCTTTATCTCATCATGTCAAGCCAGTAAGTGAATTCAGCATGCAAATGTATTCGTGGGAGACTAGCACTCCCTGTAAACAAAGTCTGTCTTTAACGAGGATCAAAATGTGTCAACTTGTTAATTACTGTGGATATTTTGTAGTAAATAATTACAGCCACTTTGGAAACTGGCATGAAACATAGTTATTTAGGTTATGTGAAAATGGGCAGAAAACTACAAAGCTGTACAAATGCACCGCCTCACTTCCCTGACAACAGGGAGTAATGAGACAGCCCTGACTTTCAGTTTCGCTTAGTTTTTAGAAGCTTTGCATTTTAATCATTAGAGACGGCAAAATCTAGGTGCAATGTACTGTTATGACATATGGATAATGGCTATGGAATATGGCCATATTTTATGGATAAAATTGTTGTAACATATACCATTTAATCTACACTATTTTATCTTTGTTAGTATGAGACATTCTGTAATTTGAGTTTGAAGAAAAGTTCATTTTCCAACTTGAACCAGTCTATAGTGAGCATCACTCAAAGTGTAATATGAATGCCTCATGTACCTATGTAATTAATTATCTATACAATTATGTAAGCAGTAAAGCAAAATGGCACTGTTAATCCAAGAGTACTGCAGGTTAATTTGAAGCATTTTAGAGACTTTTAAAGACTTTTCATCACACACACTGTTGTTTGTGTGTCAGGGAATATTTTCACCTTGAATGGTGTGGCGGACTCTGGGTTCATTTGGATCATCGGGCCAATCAGCACCACACCGGCAAAATCCTGAGGCCTCTCACATGCTGTCAAAACAGAGATGGCACCACCCTGTAACAAAACACACACAGAAACGCACATACACACATCAGGGTGCTGAAACAGAACGCAAAAACCTGCTGTTGCCGCTGTGAGGCTTTTCTTTCGCTGCCACAGAGCGATGACAAAAACAATCCACTCAGGAAATGAAAAAGTCCTATCTCCTCTCCCAGCTCAACACGTCTTTGTTCGTCTTACAAACTATGAGCGCTGAGTGACAAGAATCAGTGATTCATTACTTTTCAGGGTGGCTGCCATTTTGTTCTCACTGTGTTCAATCAGTCTTTATTAAGGCTCTGAATATTCATGCAGGGAGACTAAGACTCAAAAGAGGTAGGAGGGGTCAGGAAACAGTTCCCACCAGTTTTAAATCACTCTCAAAAGGACTGCTTAGCACACACACACACACACACACACACACACACACACACAAACACACATTCTTGTTTTTTTCAGGACATGGGGTACATACATCCCATATACATATATACAATCTTATATACATATATACATGAATATATAAATATATACACACATACACATACACATACACACACTCACACACACACACACACAGCCTTATTTTTACACAAGGTCAGGATGAGGGTTCATACATACACCCCACATAAACACACACACACACACACACACACCCTTGATTTTGTCAGGATGTGGGATACATACATCCCATATACATATATGTAAGTGCATATATACATACATATGCAATTATATATGTATATATATAAATAAATACACAATTACGCACAAACACACACAGACACACACAGCCTTATTTTTATCCAAGGTCAGGATGTGGGTTCATACACACATCCCACATAAACACACACTCACTCACACAGCATTGTTTTTATACAAGGTCAGGATGTGGGTTCATACATACATCCCACATAAGCACACACACACACACACACACACACACACACACACACACACACACCCTATTGGCCTTTCATAATGCAATGGCCCATTTATGCAAAGTATTGGTCAGTTTTTACGGAAGGAAAAAAAGGAAAAACAACAAATATTGTGATACAAGGTTTTGTTCCCTCAGTCATGATCTGTAAGTACCTATTTGTAATAATACTATGTTCCATATGTTTTATGTTGGCAGAGATTGGCAAAGATACATCAAATGTATTTTGAAATAAAATAACATAAAATTGATCAAATATCCAAACTGTATGTGTTTCAAAATAACCTATTGTACATTTATATTTTAAAAATACTAAAAATACTTTTTTAAGGTGAAATGATTTAGCAACACTATCTATTAGCCTCTCTGACCTTTCCCTTCACCACCACGCAGCTTTAGATGATTAAGTGGACAGGAGCTTTTATCTACTAATGAGGTGTTCATAAATCTGACATATGTTACCAGTCAACAGTTCAAATATTCTGATCTGCCCAGAGCCCCACACATCCCTGTGATCACTCAAATGATGGCTAGTTTGAAAATAACCATCAGTTTAATGCTTAACTCACAGTTTGTTAGCGACTCATTAGGAAGAAGATGAAGAAGAGCTACAATGAACAACAGTGGTGGAACGTCAACAGCAGGCTGTTTAAGGGAAGTAGCTGGACAGTGTTGTTATTGACAATAAGGCACAAAGCACATGTGTCTTACAAGTTACACCATCTTCTGGCATTGTGAAATAATGGTGTACAACTATGAAATTTTATTATTGTTTTTTTTCTGTGCACAATCAATTAAAACTTAACAAATGTTAAATGTGAGGGGTGCTGCTGGGGTCAGATAGTTAGTTGGAACATTCCATAAACTAATTAAAAGATTTAGCTAGGATACTATAACAAACTGAAACTGTTGATAATTGTGATAACTTGGGATAAAAACCAATGAAGAACTGGCAACCTACATGACCCCTTCTCATGCTTTATTAGTTTAAATGCTTTACACAAAAGACAGTTCAGAGGCTCCTGCATCATTTTTCGTTTTTACGATGTCATCTTCATCAACCCTATCAAATTACAAAATCCTATTTTTTGTTTCAAACAGGTATTTTAAATGTATGTATCATAAATACCGTCCATCCAATGTAGGTAAATACATATGTATTAAAGTATGTAGTAATAGCATTTAAACCTAGCACCAGCCTTTCAGTTTAAAATTATGAAATATTTTGAAAAAATGCACTTTCAGAGTCAAAACTATTTGCTGTTCCGTGCAAACACACACACACACACACACACACACACACACACACATCCTCTTTCGTGACATTTAATTATGAGCCTTATCACTTTGAAGTCTGTGGTTGATGTCGAGGAAAATCTGTGTTTATTCAGACAGTTCCTCTGGAGTCCCAAGGTGGAGTACAAGGTCGAGTGCACAAACAAACACGTACATGTATGGTGTAAACACAATGGTTTAAGAGACCGTCACTGACGCCCCAAGTTTAAGCACACACAAACGAGACGCGTCAACACAAGCATAACTGGAGCTCCCGAGGGGGACAGAACAGAGCAGTCTCTCGCTCTGCCACTTACTTACACACACACAAGCACACACAAACACATACAGATACACATACACAAACACACACAGACACACCCCCCATCAGGACTATTGGAATAAATAGCAGCATTGTGTTAGTGGCCCCATAATGAATTGAAGACTTTGAGCTTATATAAGGGTCTATCAGTCCAACATTATATAAGACACTGATACATGGAGAAAAGGAAGTGTGTGAGTCTGAGTGAGTGTGTGTGTGTGTTTTTGTGTGTGTGTGTGAGAGAGACAGAGAGACACAGAACTAGAATGAAACAGAGACATGGAGAATTAAGACAGATGATGTGGAGACAGAAAAGTTACAAACACAGAAGGAGAGATTTGTGCATATCTTTTACCTCACAGACATTCCATTTGATTATGATTCTTTTGAAAACAAGTCAGTGCACATTTTTGACCTCATCATAATTCAGTTAGTTTTACGATTTTTTAGAAAAAAGATCAGCTCACATCTTTGACTTCACAGCAACTCTGTTTGTTTATAATTCTTTATAGGAAGTGACTCACATCTCTGAACTCGTGGTGATTCCGTTTGATTATGCTTCTTCAAAGGGCAATTCAATGTACGTTTCTGAACACATAGTGATTAGATCTGACCTCATAGTCAAGAGTTTTTATTGTGATTCTTTAGACAACTATTAAGCGTACATTTGATTTTGTTTTCATTTTGCATATTTATTCTAAAATTATGAGAATAAAATATTAGTATAAATATTAATTCCTTTTGTAAAAACAAGAATCCCCAAATCTGTGCACCTTCAGAACAGTTCATGCATGTTTCATACCCTCGATAAGCGACACCCGATGAGTGAGTGGGAAAGAGAGAAAAAAAGCTTTAGAAGAAGGATTTTAATGCTGCAGTGAATCAGAACACTGGTGACAAACTCAGGAAGGGAGACTCCCAAAACCAGGACAGAGAGGCTGTGTGGTTGGAATGTACAGTGCTGATCTGAGAGAGAGGGAGGGAGACGGAGAGCGAGAGAGAAATAGAGATGTAGAGAAATATAGAGAGAGAGACAGAAAAAAAAGAAAAAGGAGACAGCAAGACAGAGTGAGATGTGAGATACGCAAGATGAGTATGTACAACGGGGACTATGCCAGCCTGTACACTCATCTGAGAAGAAGAAAATTGTTCCCAGACTCATGTGCGCTCTTTTATTCATGGTGCTGTAGTGAAATCCCCCCCCCCCATTCAGCTGTGACAGCCTCCGGCCCAAAACCATGAATACTGCAAGCACTAGAAAAACAACATTAAAGGAACAGTTTAACAAAAAAATGCAACTTAACACAACTGTCCCTTCACTCCGGCTACAACCAATCAACCAAGGCATGTTTGATGTCCAATGATTGCTTCTTTAGTTTTGCAGCTTGTTAATGATGGTTTCTGATTAACACACTATCTCTTACCCCTAACTACAGTTGTAACAGCTGTATTAATGGAACCTCTACCCTTTTTGCTGCAGTTTGGCCTGTGCTGATGCTTTGGAAGCTGCAGCAGTGAAGGTTTTGTTTTTACTTTTGATGTTCTTGTTAAAGCAATCACATTTTTACATTTTTCTTGTGTTTAATCATTAACTCAAATCGAATGTCCCACAGAATATTCAGATACTCTATTTTGCCTTGTTCCTAATAAAGCCTTTACCCGTGATAGTCACTGTTATACAACAACTCTCGTGGCTTATTGCTTTAATGGTTCTTAAAATGACTGCTATATCCAAAAATGGGCATCTGAATGCTTTTGTCCTCCTTCATCAGTCTCTGGATGCTTGCCAACAACAACATTCAGCGGAATGATGGTTTATCGCAACTGGTTTATCGTATTACTAAAAGCTTAAATTATTATTGGAAAATTGTGTATTTCATCATATGTTATCTGCCGTTTTATAAAACCCCACCCTGTGTTATGCCCATACCCTATGATAATGTACAAAGCCGTTTGTGTCTTATTGTTTTACTTTGCACAAATATTATGGAGTATCATGGACAGAGAGGCTCAGAAGAAGCTTCCATGCTCAGGACAGGACATGACAGCACAACTTTAAAGTGTTCTTTATGACACAAACTGAACTCTCCACCTCACTGCGTCTCACCTGCCATCTGCTACTGATATCTATGACTACCAAACTGCACTTTACTGTACAGTAAACACTCTTATTATGTACAAAATGTAACTTTTTTTTTACCCTACATTTTTTTAAACTTAGTTCTAGCCTTTCATTTTCATCGCACAGTCTCCTGGCAGATTTGGGAGCACATTTAACTACACGTTGTATGTGACTAATAAAGAATTTTGAATCTTGAATCTCACTTTAACACTG
The DNA here is from genome assembly GCA_037974365.1 of Hydrocynus forskahlii. NCBI lineage: Eukaryota > Metazoa > Chordata > Actinopteri > Characiformes > Alestidae > Hydrocynus > Hydrocynus forskahlii. The sequence continues at coordinate 15,778,193 of JBBPCX010000016.1, read as the reverse complement.
GTGATGCCATGATATTCCTGAGCTTGAGGGGTGTGAACTGCCCTGGCTGGCCATAGTGCCTCACTATAGGACTGTGTCCAAGTGCCCTGCTGCCCACCCTGCTCAAAACACCATTTTTAGTACATCTGGGATACGCAGAATGAAAAGAAAACAATCTGTTCCCCAGTCTTGTCTGAACAAAACAAGGAGAGGTTTTGCTGAAATTACTAAGTATCCACACCCTACGCCAGTCCAAACGGATGCCAATAACTCTGAATGTCCAGAAATTCAATTATGTTTTATTGTTATTGTCCAGATTTCCATCTGTCTCATTGGTTAATGTCCGCTTGAGTAAATATTATCACGTTGCCTTAGACGCCTTTCTGTTTGTCGAAAAGAATGTTATGCTTAATACAGTAAACATGAACCCACACATACACACACATACCACTCAGACAGTCAGCTGGGTTCTGTTCCAGATGGTATCTTGCAGTTGAATGTTATGAGAAGTTATTCACAGATGTTAAAATATTAACATGCTTCCTGTACCACACAGATGTGGTGACACATAAGAGAAGAGAAGTGTAAGCTGCATGGTACGAGAATGACGGAAAAAGAAACACAACCTATGGTCAAATGAAAACAGTAAAATGCCTCCATGACGGAGTCCTGTTGGCATGCAGAGGAAGTCTGTGTGTGTGTGTGTGTGTGTGTGTGTGTGTGTGTGTGTGTGTGTGTGTGTGTGTGTGTGTGCATGAGTGAGTGTGGTCAGCACTAAGAGACAGTGACTTTCTTCCTGGCATGCGGACTGGAAGAGGCGTGTAATAATGTCATCAATAACAAAAGCATGGTGTCATTTTATGTGCATTATTTCCCACTCATAGAATTCTGTCAGAGGGGCAGATTCTAAACTTTCTGGGTCACCTTTGGGTTTGTAAGTTAAAAAGGAGATTTGAAAAGTTCTTGATGTGTGCATAGTCTGGTTTAGAGGAAAGAAAAACATCCTTCACCTTTGCCACGTTTCTGGCCTTGTCTGACCTTCAAATAAATAGATGTGCAGACTTAATCAATTACATTTAATTATGTAATTAAATGAATTACAATATTCTATAGAGCAAATCAGTAATAATTCTAGACCTAGATATGAATATTTCAGAATATGTGCAAAAAAAGTGAGACGTGCAGAAAAGGTGCAGAATGTAAATGTAATTCATTACCTAACTACTCAATAAAATTTCACAGAAGATTAACGGTGAAGCAAAACGAAAAATACAAGTTAAATTACGGACTGTATTAATGACCATATGAAAAGTGGCACTCTGGTGGATTCTGGTGGATTTGAAAATGTATGCTTTAATTTAAAATCCCATAAATGCCCAGGATCCATCCAGGCTTCCACTCTTAACTCCTGTAACTTGAGAATAAGCACTATGATGTAAGAGATTGCATGTGGTTAAAAACTGGAGGTGGACATGATCTCACCATTGAGTGGCCGACGATGAAGACGAGCAAGCTGGGGTAGCGCCCTCTGATGAGGTCGATGTGCTGGAGGGCATCTCTGATATAAATCTGGAAGTTTTTAATGTTCATTCTCTCCCCTTCACTCTGCCCGTGTCCCACTGAGAGAGAGAGAGGGAGGGAGGAACAGAGGGGGGGGGGACAGAGAGAGAGAGAGAGATGTGAATCATATTTCATTGGGAAAAGTGGAATATAAAGATGTAACAGCATTAAAGACTCTTTCTGCCAAAACATGTCTGCGCACTGCAATAAGGGCAGGTGAGAAAGAAACATGATGGAATGAACAAAGGGCACAGAAGTAAAAAGAGCGAAAGTGCAAGAGAGGGTGAAGGGAACAAAATCAAGAGGAATACAGCCTGTATTGGAATCCTCCTATTATTTTCAATAGAAGTGATTACTCACAGTGAGAGACCGGACACAGTATGTTCCAGTAATCACACAAACACACACACACACACACGCAAACATACACTCACATGCATGCACGCACACGCACATACACGCATACAAATGTACACACCTCCCTTGGAACACAGGGCCGCCATGTGAATCAGTAGTTACCATGGCACTACAACATCAAGTGACATTTTAAACATGCTGAGCATGTGCACTATATTTCCCCTCAATATGGTCTTTCACACCTTTCTCTTACCCTCTTTTCTTCCTTCTTTTCCCCCTTTGCTCTCCCCCCTACTCTCATCTCTCCCTCTATCTCTCCCTCAAATCTTCGTCTGCTGCTTGCACTCTTATGCTCTGTAGAGCAGGGAATTTGTGTATCTGTGTGTATCTGTGTGTGTGTATCTGGGCATGTGTGTGCGTGTGACAGCGGCAGCAGATAGCAGATATCTAGAAGTATTAGTCATGACAGGCACTTCAACTGGAGAGCAGCATATAATCAGTCAAATACAGCTGTCTGATTGCTTTTCTTTCTTCTGTCTACTCAAGAGATTCAGCCTCGTATAGAACTATTAAAGCCCTTTACCCTTTATAGATGCCACTCTATACGAAGGCGTATTGAAGCATTTACATAGTTTCCCCTCTTACCCCAAATGTAGTCGATTGGTTAAGACATGTTTGCTGTCTGAAGCCTGCTTCTATAGGTTTGCACTGCAGCTACAAACCAGTGTAGCAACGCTAATACTGTCTTCAGGGACAGAGCAAGAGAAGCAGAAACTGATGAGTGTTTTCTCAAGTATCTTTGGGCAAGGTTTTCACAATCCGCAGCAGGCCTCTTCAATCAGATCTGCCCATGGCCTCTCTGGACTCCAAGACTGCAACCTCTCTGGTCTCTCTAGCCACAGAAGACAAGGCCATTCCTGTTTCCCTATCCAAGTCTTATGACACTGCTCCTACTCCTCCTGCCCTGAGGGCTGCAGATCGTAAGCTCAGGACTGCTCAGATGCATTTAACGGCTCTGATTAAGGCTTCAAAGCATTCAAAGGCCTCTTCTGGGCTCCCAGTAACAAAGATTGATGCCCGAGGTGTCCAAGCGCCCAAATACCACCATATTATATGTTATGTGTTCACAAGGTTGCTGAAAAGTGTATATACTGCTGTTGATCCTCTTCCTAAATTGAGCAAAATCAGCTCAGATTTGTCTTTGCATCTTAACCCAGACTCTGTCCAAGACTCTCACCCTGATCAGTGCCTCAGTATCAGTATCTGTCCCGTTCACTATCCCCTTTCCAGTCGTCTGCCAGTGTAGAGTCACCTGTACTGCTCCCTACTTTGCCTGTTGTCCAGTCTTCTGCCCAATTCCATGTTCAGTCCAGTGTGCTGTCACCTGTTTGTCCTGTCAAATCCCGAGTCAGTCCTGTCCCTGTCCATTCCCCTTTTGTTCAGTGTTCTGTATGTTCAGTGCATCTTAAGTCTACTTCTAGTCCCCCATCTAGTTAGTCCATGTATGTTTCTGTTTTTTTCTTTCACACGGTCCCGCTACTTTCCCGGCTCCCAGTGCCCTGAGCATTGGGGAAGTGGCTTCTGTAGTGTGTTTCCCCTATTTCTTGTATCTGTTTTGAAGCTTAGTGATAGTGTATCTGTCTGTCTTGCTTTATTCTCTATTTTTTGCTCGTTTTCTGTTAAATAAAGACTAGCTTGCACTTATATTCACCTGCCTTCTACCTTTCCCACATTGTGTCAAGAATGTTTTTTTTTCTACATAAATGTTGTCCCTACTTGGTATCTAAATCAAAGGATTAAACAGGCCTTCCAGCAGGTGCAGTCAAAGTGAGGATTTAGCTTGACCCTGTCACCCCACGGAGGTTCTGTTTAAAAATGTGACTGCTGACATAGTGGTAGCAGATTCAGATGTGACAAGGAAATTCCAGCTTGACTACTGAAAACAGTTCAGAACAGTTGACACTGGCCCTTTAAAAACAAGTTCTTTGTCAATGTGAAAGGTGAAATACTGCAAATATTTTCTAAAGGCAGTGATGGTGAGGGCGGAGAGCCATTAGGAATGTCAGGAGTGTGATGAGCCATCCACTCCTGACATGAGCTATGTAGTTTTTGTATTTGCATATTATCTTTCATCTAAAACATGTTTTAATGATATAACATGTCTTATTTATTACCATGTTACAGTAAAAACAAAACAAAAACACACAAAGCTATTAAACATACCCTGCTGGCCTCTTTTAATCTTATGTTCTACAGGGTTAAGAGGAGGCCATCCATTAGTGTTCTACAGAGTAAGTGAAGAGTGTAGCTGAAAAGTGTGATTAGATGATGTTTGGTGTACGTTTTGTGACTGGGTGATTAGTTTATCACTCACCATGGTCATGGCTGAACACATACAGGGCATTTTGGGTGAGTGTGTGAGCGACGTCTGTGTAGACTCCACAGTGCTCTCCAGCTCCATGTGTAATAAACACCAGCGCCCTGGCACAGATAAACATTCTACTGTTAGTAATGTACCATACACACACACACACACACACACACACACACACACAACCTACAACTGTATTTGTGAGGACTTTAATTGTCTGTAATACTCTAGCTGAATAGTACTACACCTACACTTAAATCTTACCCATACCCATATCATAACCTTAGTAACTAAAAGGTAGTCTTCCACAAATAAGTTTCATTTGTTGTAAAAAAAAAAAAAGCATGTCTACTAAATACAAAATAATGATAACACACAAATAAAATTCCTACTTTTCCATGTTTTTGCATAAAAATGGGGATATTAGGTCCCCACAAAGTACTACATACAAGCCTGCAGTACCAAACCATGTTGTGATTGAGGGATATTGCACATTTAGTGATGAAATGTCTGAACACATATTCATACACACACACATACTCCAGTCACAGCCATTTATATACTCCACTGGCCTTAAGAGAAATGCCATACATTCAGCAATGTAGCATCAACACAGACAGAGGCGGCCATAAGAGTGAAATTTTGTTTTCATTCTTGGTGCCTAATGGCAGCTAGACAAGAATTTCTCTACCAAACATGGGTGTTTGTCCAACCGTCTGTTCTTTCCCAGATCCAGCACTGCCTCTCCCTCTCTCTGTGTCACACACAGACACACACACAAGACACAGGCAGACACACACATACATATACACACACACACAAACACTTTTGTCTTTCCTTCTCTTTTGAGCCCACTCTTCCCTCCTTCTTTCTATACTGTATTTCTTTCCTATCTGCCTTTTTTGTCCGCAAGCTGGGACTTCCTTCTTTTAGACATCTCTCAGGACCTGTTATGTTGGCACCAAGATAATACTGCTGTTCACTTTCCCTCACTGGGTGTAATATTATTTATAGTGGCTCAACCTGCCTTTGAAAGGTGGGAAACACTTAAACCTAGTCCAGTGTGTACATGTCCCATTTGACATTACACCCTCAAATACAACTTGATTTTTCCAGTGCTGTTTTGATTCAATCTGTTCTATTTGTATTTACTGCTCCTTTAGATAAGCTCCTTCCAGCATGGACTGAAAGTGAGTTATTCATCTTAAAGTACACCCATCCTATCAGTCTACAAACTTTCAGATTTGAGTTTTACAGACCATTACAGCCACATTCATCTACTTCATGGTTAGTACATCACCTTTCTGTAATGGCCAATGTATTTAAACTGAATATACATGTTAATCCTTCATCATGAAATCTTGTCTAATTTGCACTGAGGTTGTAAAAATTGAAACAATGTAATTTTCTGTGCAATTCATGAACCATTTAATTAATTTGTGAATCATTTACAGTGTAGGTCAGCCCGGTTTCAATTTTCTTTTTTACAAAGCAGGACATTTGGTCCTTAGAATGTATGATTAACACACACACACATACACACACACACACACACACACACACACACACACACAAATATACAA
>JBBPCX010000016.1:15739586-15766373 GCA_037974365.1 Hydrocynus forskahlii | reverse complement strand
TGTGTGTGTGTGTGTGTGTGTGTGTGTGTGTGTGTGTGTGTGTGTGTGTGTGTGTGTGTGTGTGTGTGTGTGTAATCGAGAACCAGGAAAAAGATCCTCAGACAAGCACATTAATCTGTAAATTCCTTACGTAATAAAGCACTGAGAAGTAGATCGTTTCAAAATAAAATGTCTCTTACCTTCTCAAGAACTCACCTTGTCTTTTTCCCTTTGGCTAAAGCGTACAGATCACTCTAAAGTATATTGAAATGCAGAGTAGCTGGTCACACACTCCAAATACACCTCTTGGATTTTATTTTTTTATTTAGCTGTTAAATGTCACATTAACTTATATTGCCTCCTTCATAAATCCATGCTCTATACTCCCAGGCCATGGCCTTAACCAATGGGAGTGGAAAAACAAGAAAACTCCATTTGGTACTCCATACCCCATAATCACGCCCACACAACTTCTAAATATGCAATATTTCTCTTGAAAACAAAACAATCTAACAGGTAAAAACACAAAAAATAAGTGCTTGGGTATGACTCAGAGCAAGCTTGGAAGACGCCATCGCTAAAAAAGGAAAATGCGTTCACTTCCTAAAATATCTTGCCTGACCTCTTGTTTTGGAATAGCTTCACTATGGAAGTTTCCTCTGTTTTGAAAGAGCCAGTCTGAAGCTGGCCCAGGATTGGCTAAGCAAATTGGTTACAGTAAATAAGTCATGAATATTTTAGAGGTGGGTGATATGACAAACATAACATCACTCTAGTTCAAAACATTTTCACGATACACAACAATTATACATTATTTCGTTTTTTTCTGATCTTTGATCAATTGGAACCGACAACTGCCACATTTGATTTTTTTTCTGCAAGTTGATTATTTTCTCAGGGGGTCATGTATACCTGTCCCTACACCACACCTGCTCATACTTCAGAATGCTGTAATTCAGGAAGACATAGTCAGAATAATCATTTAAAATATATTGTCAATTTACATATTAGTTCATCGTGAAGTATTGATGGCTGATAATCAAATCTGGCATGGGTTATTATAAATTATCACACCCACTGGTCTCAATGGCTTCAATAGTAAATGCCCACCATCTTGGCAATTCATATTAGTCTTGTAGATGTTTTAGAGTGGTTTATTCTGTCATTTTCCACTGGTGTATCCCAAAAGCAGGTAAACATTGTAGCTCTCCCTACCGGTTACCAGGTCATTTCTGGACCTCTAAATACAACTGTGAGTTAAAAAGACTAAACATTCCATATGTCCTGCTACAGGAGAGATTGCAGAAGAGCTGTGATAAATCATGGAGCAAATCTAAATTTAACAAATAAAAATTCAATAATTTAGTTTTTTTTTTTATGGTAAAATCATTCAAACAACTTGGTTTAGTGTCATAGAACTCTCATCTAAGGCAACAGTATGCCGTTTGCAGCTCTGATGTCCTACTGCTCACTTTGTCTTTACTGTAAAGCTGGGACACCAGGCTCAATGAAGGTTAGTGTAATTCTCTGTTACTCCCCCAAATCTAGTAAAAGGGTAAAAGGAATTTGGTCCAGTCAATATTGAATCTGCTTCAGAAGCACCACAAGATCCTTTAGTCGCTCTGCTCGACTTTGAGCAGACTGATGCACCGGCAGTTCAAAAAAGGAAAACGTAAAACTTCTAGAAAAACTGAGATTTGTGACTTGGCGCAATGGAGGCAGCCGCGGGGGTCTGGGGGGCCATCGGAGTGGGAGGACCCTCTGCTTCGCTCTAATGCTTCTGCTACTCTCTGGCTGGGGGTCCCTGGTTGGCTGCGCTGGAGGTGGGAGGGGGCTGATTGATGTGATTGGTAGATATGTTGGTTGAGGAGGTGGAGGAGGGGGAGGAGGTGGGGGAGGAGGAGGAGGAGGAGGAGGGGGAATGCTAATGAAAGAGGAATCTGAGTGAGAGGAGCCTTCCCAGGGTGCCATTCTGTCAGAGAAGGCAGCAGAGAGAGGGGGGCGGGCACGCTGCCTATTCCCAGCCTGTGGAGGGCGCTGAGCAGTGGATCTTTCTGCAGAGGGCAGTGAAAAACGGACAACATTTATTAGAACTGATACCAAAAAACACATAACTTTATTTGCATACAGATTGTAACTCAATATGCTTTACAGGCAGACCAATGGTAATAAAAGCTTTATTTATAAAATGTATAATGCAGTTAGTAAATTTATTTCTAATGTTTTACTGCGCTAACAGTTACAACAGAAACAAATGAAAGTTAGTGTTCAAATCAATAACACAGAAGAACACAAAAAGATAAAATACAAAATTAAAGTGAGAACTTTAACTTATTTTACCTTATCTATAATAACTTTATTCATTTTTATGCTTTTTATGGTTATTTCATTCCTGTAAAACACACTGAGTGTAGGATAATGAGCTATATAAGTAAACACATTTTTAAATTACATCCAGGATTCATCATAATTCAGATTTGGTGTATGAAGCAAGAGGGCCTATAAATGCTAGAGAAACAAAACATGGCAAACATGGCAGCCTATTTTGGTGTATGCCAATTACTTCCTCAGTATGTGCATGTTTGTTATGTGTGTGTCATTGTTTGGTAATTGGCTCGAGTATCCACTTGTTGACAGATGGGACAAAGACGAAGGTAAGCAAACACTTCACATGTCACACTGAGAAGCCCATTAGCAGGTTATGAAAAAAAATAGCCATTTAAATGAATCACCCTATTATGTAGTCCAACAAATTGTTCACATTTATTATGCAATGTACCATTTGTACTGATGTGAATCCCAAAATAGTTTTTCAAATTTATTATAACTGCACGCATACCTGGAGTTCTTGAAGAGTCAATAAGAGGAAGCCTCTCTCTTGACACCAACCTACTACCAACCTATGGGGTGACATCATGCAACATGCTAGCATTACAGCTGTTAATGTATATACATATGTGTGTGGATGGAAAGGTCTGATTTGTGGATATGTAGGCATAATGTATTTGTGTGAGGGTTAAGCATGTATACAGTGGTGCTTGAAATCTTTTGGAATTTTATAAAATATGACCTAAAACAACATCAGATTTTGTTAGATTTTCATCAGAAGTCCTAGAAGTGTATGAAGTCAACCCAATTAAACAAGAGAGACAAAAATATTACGCTTGGTTATTTGCTTATTAAGGGATCTAATTGTTGATCAGTCCTGCACATCGACTTGGAGGAATTTTAGCTCATTCTTCCCTACAGAACAGCTTCAGCTCTGGAAGGTCGGTGGGTTGAGTTTCTACTGTGTCAAGGTCAATACTTTGACATTAATTTTGACATAACATTTCAACTGAGCATCAATACTTGCAACATTTCTGTTGGGTAAAGGTCAATGCTTTGCATGCATCACTAGTGCTTATGGTTGTTTTCTTGCTGCCTGACCCGCTTTCTTTGAGATTCAGTTCCCAGAAAGATGTACAGACATTTTTCTTCGGAATTTGCTGATTATAGTCCAGAATTTATGGTTTCATCAATTATGGCAAGCCATGCTGGCCCAGAAGCAGCATTGTAGTATTTTGCTAGAATGTAGTATTTTCCTTCCTCCAAACATTACACTTTTCATTTAAGCCATAGTTCTATTTTGGTCTCATCCATCCACAAAACTTTTTTCTTATTTGTCCACATTATATTTAGCAAACTGTTGCTGGACAGCAATGTTCTTTTTAGAGAGTAGTGGCTTTCTCCTTGCAACCCTGCCATGCATACCGTTGTTGTTCAGTGTTCTCCTGACAGTGACATGTAAAAGTGGTCTTAGGTGGCTTAGAAGTTACCCTGGGTCCCTTTTTTAGTCGACCACTCCTGGGGAGGTTAACAATGGTCTTGAATTTCCTCCATTTGTACATAATTTGTCTGACTGTGAACTGAGGGAGTTCCTTGGAAATCCCTTTTGTTTGTGTCATGTTGTGAAGATCAGATTGACAGATTGACAGCTGACCTTCAAATGAACTTCTTTTGTCAATGTACTATTGGATGATCTTCCTGAATGAATAAATGGCGAAGCAAAATATTTTGTCCCATTTGATCAACTGTTTATGAAAAATCTACTTTTATGAAAAATCTGATGTTGTTTTAGCCCATATTTATATAAAATATAAATAGATTCACAAACTTTCAAGCACTATGGCGTGTGTAAAGTATCAATGTCAATTTTTATTTGAGAACATCAGCTGCCAGAAATGGTCCTGAATTACTGAATTACTTCGTTAATGTACATTAAAGGTAAGTTCTTTTTGCATCTCCTGCAGATCACCATTTTGGAAAAACATAGTTTTGTTATGATAGAAGCAAAAATTGTAAGCATTTTCAAAATTCCTTCATAATTAATTTGTTCAGATGTAAGGGAAGTTGTTCAGATGGTTTTCATGTGAAAAGCTTGCGGACTCCAGTTTCCTTACCGTGATGGTAATACAGTAATAGGAACTAGGAGCGGTAGTGTCTATAACACATATATAGCCAGTTAATTTATGATCTGAAATAATCAGTAAACCTAGACATGCCTTCTGAGTTTTTACATGTAATGCTGAAATGGCACAATAGTGGAGAATCTGAGAAACAGGTTCAATGGGTACTACATTATAACACCTTGTATTGCACCAATAATATCGTCTATTGTGAAACAATTTCTCAGGCATCAGGTAGCATTTTGTAATTGTTATGTGACAGCTTTCTGAGAGCTAGCTTTTAGGAGTATTCAATCCTCTAGTCTAGTTCCTGCTGTGATCAATGAAGTTTCTCAATAACTGAGCATTCCACATCAATTCAGGCTAAATTATATTTTTTATCATATTTTATCATATCCATTTGGTAGTAGAGTTAGTTATGTAGTTTAATTATAACTTTAGGAAAAATTGTAAATCCCCTTTAAGTCTTGATGTGTGGGTTTGTCTGAATCATTACCTCTCTGGCAGGACTGACAGAATGGATTTTTTTGCCCTGTTTTCTTTTTTGCCTGTGTGGTGTTCCCTTGCTTTTTTCTTTGCCATCAGACTCGTCTCTCTTCAAAGCTCTGTTAAAATATGACATCGCTCTTCCAAACCACACTCACCCACACACACACACACACAATCAACATGAGACAATAAAAAGTATAGCTTGAGGCAAAAGTACCCAAGCACTGACTCTATTATAGTCTTAACGCTGACACTTGCATTACCTTTTTTCACTGTTTCCTCTCTTTATGCGGCCTCAGAAGACTGTCCCATGTTCATCTCAGTCCTCTTATTTTCTCATGCTCATTCTTTCTCAATTAATTACTCTATTCCTATTTTCCCCACGCCTACGTAGCATTCAGTAGAATGTTATCTCCCCATGCCGGCTCATTAAATCAGTAAACCAGCAGCGTCTATGCGCCTGCGTTTAGGCTCCTTTAAAACACTTTACTCTTTATCCTTTCATATTGCCTTCCCCATTCTTTCATGTGTTTGTTAGAGTGCTTGGAAGCCAGCAAGTTGATGAACAAAAGGGAATCTGAGAAGAGAGTGAAATATTAATGCTCACTAATGTAGCCAAGTCCCCCCCATACTGACCCCCATCATACACACACACACACACACACTCATACATAATCCATCCAGTCCCACAGCCCCATAACATAGGTATCACTCACGCCAACGCATGTGAGTCCGTGGAATATGCCACCACAGAAACTTTTTAATTCCAAAAAAAGAGTACTAAAACTTTTAACACATCCCCAGTTAGTATTTCCCCAGTTGTGTGGGAAAATCTTCCATCTCCAAGAAGGTCTGTGGTGGTATCTGGCACCAGGACTTTACAGCAGATCCTTTGGGTCCTTTAAGCTGAAAATTGGGGCCTTTATGGATCAGACTAGTTTGTCCAGCTCTTCCCACAGATACTTAATCAGATTGAGGCCAAGTCAATACCTAGAACTCCTGCTGTAAGATGCCACTGCTATTACAGCATACTAGTGCCCTGAAGGGCCATACATGGTGTGCAAGTTTTGGTATGTAGAACATGTCAAAAGTAACACCCTCATGAACGGACACTCCTGGTCAGTGGGTATGCAGAAAGCTACAGTGTCCTGTGTTCTGACACCTTTCCATCATAGCCAGCATTCACTTTTTCAGCAGGCTGTGCTGCACTTGCTGTTTTGGAGACTGTCTGATCAAGCCATCACAATTTAGGATGGGCGATTTAAAAGAGAAATGAGATCAGTTTAAAATATCAATTAAAACTTTATTTTGAAAAAAACAAAAAACATTAAAATCGATGTCTTGATTTATCAGTCCTGTGTAAAAAAGAATTAAATAAGTGAATACCCTCTCAGATCATACTTGGGCAAAACAGTCCGCAAATACCACTTTTTGTCTGTCTTGCACTTTTTTTCTAATTTCCTCCTTGTCTTTCACCTCTTTCTTTCCTACCTCAGTTAACTTTAAGAGTTGCAAGCCCTGCCCACAAACCACCCCAAAGGCTCCACCCTCCGCTTTTGGCCTCTCCCTGTGCCACACCCACAAACCAGCAGCGTCAGCAGTGTGTGAGAAAATTGACCTCTCATGGTAAAGTCCATCTTCGCACAAGCGCCACACACACACTCGCTGGTCTGGGGAGGTGGACACCAGCATTGTTGAACTTAGAGCACTCAGGGCAGTCAGTGGGGAGGAGTGTGCCAGCGGAACTGACCAATGAGAAAGCAGCTGTGGACGCACGCTCGCTGCCTCTGGTTGATTGAACTCCACACTGATCCTCATGACCGACAACTGTCCATCATCTCCGCCGCTAGCCAAAGTGATAACGTCTTTGGCCTTCTGTCCGACTTCATGATTGTCTGATATGATGAGGGTGTTCACTCCACTTTGATGGACAGGGACAGAGAAGCAAGGAGCAGATGAACCTGAAAGAATACAGCATTAATTTGATAAGAAACAATGAGTGAGTTGATGGAGCCGAACATATCAACTTTAATTTCAACGTCAAGATTATGTGAACCACATAAGAATTGCAGTCTTTTTACACATAGTGGCTTTATTTCAGGGGACCAGAGGTAACTGGAATCTATCTTAACTAAGACTTTAATGTTTATACTTAATGTTTAACAACTAAAATCAAATTTTTTTGCGAAATTTTGTGGAGTTTCAACTTTTACATCACAAATTGGTTAGTGAAGTGCTAGATTTTGCATTGATGTTATTCTCTGGGCAATTGGCCCACTTGCCACATAACTTTTGTCATTTCGTTGAAATATTGCTCAAAAAGTAACAAGTCCACCCACACAAGTTTCGTGTGAACTAGTTAAGTCTAATTTGTCAACAAAAAAAAAAAAAACAGTGAAAGAAAAGAAACTTTGAAAAACACTATATGTAGTGATGTTATTTGCTACTGCTAACTTCATTGTATAATGTCTGTATGGACACAAAGACACACACAACTAAATGAGTACAATGTTCAGCTTATTCAGTGACAAGAAAAATGTATCCCTGAAAACCTAAATGGGCAGGAAAAGTAAAGTACATTTACAGAAATTTTGACTCCCATAGTTCAAATCAATATTTTTCATTTTTGTTCCACTAAATTATATTAAATTATATATAACCTGGAACAGAGGCAAAAGCCAAGGCTTTGAAACTCTGAACCTCAAACACAGATTGGTATTATTTGTGAGGACAATACATTACATGAAGTCTCATATAATATTGTTTTAGAGTAATACTGCACCTACACCTAACCCTAACCTCAGTAACTGATTGGCACTCGTTCCACTCTTTTCGTTTTTCCAACAAACCAATTTTCCCAGCAAAATGTCTCCACTTCTGTAGACTTCATAGCATTCCGATTATTATGAGGACAGTTGTTCCCCACAGAGATAAGCACAAGGCCACACACAGCACCCCCATTTAACTTCTACGATGACTTTGCATCAGCAGAACATCACGATGTTGCGCCAAATTGGGTTAAACTAGTTCTCATGAGTTTGTTGGCACTTAAGATCAGTTAATGTGTGCAAATAAATAAGTATATATGTGACCCTAGACCAGCACTCCTACTGTGGGCACTTTATACATGTGGACCCAGTTCTAGCAGGCTGCTGACTCACCGTGCCAGCTGTCCTTGGATTTACTGTCCAATACTGCAGTCAGATCCCACAGAGCTACAGCACCATCTGTAGCCCCACTGAACAACAACACATGCCTGGGGTGGGTGGGAGTGAGAGAGAGGTGGGGTGAAAGAAATTCAAGAAGAATTAAAATAAAGAACACTGGTAATGACATCCTTTACATCACTGCCTCACCGTTTGCCATGTAGGTCCTCCAGGCTATAGGGGGCGACACTGAGCACACACCGCTGATGGTAAAAACTCTCCCAAAGCAACTCAATCTTTCTGCTGTTCTCTCCCACAGCGAAAAGCCTGAAATTAAAAAGGAATGATACTGAGAGTGAGATCATTCTGATGTCTGTAAATGTGTTTGGCCCCCTCAGTTGCAACAACAAAATTTCACTTAGAAATGTGGAATCTATAATGACTAAAACTCTGGGTTTTAAGTTGCAACATATTGTTGATTTATGAATATATGCATACATACACACACCTTACTGCACCATCACTGCATGCGAGGGCCAAGAGGACCTCCTCTGAGTCATCATGCACCACTGCCATGGACATGTATCTGCAAATCAATACAACAGTCCCATTAACAGAATCGCCTCTCTCACACTCTGGTGACTCAATCACTGTGTGAGACAATAGGGTGAGAAGACCACTAGTAATACTAACACACCCCCTAGTGGCTTCTCTCAGATAACACAGTAAACTATAGGAAAGCTAAAATTCACAAGTTCTAGTCAACATGCAAATGCTACAAACCAAACAATGGTTATTGTACCTGCTACTATTGCTAATTGCTACAACTCATGCCGTCTATAAAATGTTTGGGGGCACTTTACCCCTTTCAAAAACATCAGTTTTCTCTCAGTTGCTAGTCAACACATAAAACACCTGAAATATTACATCTACAGAAAACTATGGGGAACTGTTCCAGCACTCATGTTTATCAAAATATCTGACCCTTTAAATAATGCTTTGGTAGTTTTCTAAGATAAAACATACCACAGATATTTTCAAAGGACAAATGGCTTTGGCGTTCTGATGGCACTATCACTAATACTGTCGCAAATATTTCCGTGTGTGACTTTGAGGTCCTCTAAATAAATTTGCTTGGGGTTTAATATGTTAAGCATGCATGTTTTATAAAATGCACATACACACCTTGTCTCAGGGTCCATTTTTACGGTTTTGTGTCGATTACGTCTCCTCTCCCACTGCTCATCCAATCGATGACCAGCAATCTGGGTTACCTGACAGACAGGCCAGTTGAACTGCTTATCCCAGCCAATCAGGAGGCGGTAGCACTGCAGCTGGGCCCGTCCCCCAGCAGAAAACATTAGTGTGGAGAATGAGGAAGATGAATCTGTCTCGTGTTCTTTTGCTGCTCTAGGGACTGCAGCCAGGGTCCGAACATTGGAGATGTGGTCAGATATAATGGTGAGAACTTTCATCATGCCTTGCTCAGGTCTGACTGCAAGCACGGTCACTGTGGTGTCCTCACCACCTGTTATAAGGACCTCCCAAGCTTCAGAGGAATTCTCAGTCTTGGAAATGCTTCCAAGTTGGCATACGCAGGCCAAACCTCGACCATGAAGACCCTCCCTCAGCGTGTGGCTCCTCACCTCAGTTGCTGAGGAAGATAAGGGACGAGATGCTACGACAGCACCTTGCTTGATGAAGACCAGGGTACCTTGTCTGAGTGAGTGGTTCGAGAGGTGTGTTTCACCACTGGAAGGGTAGATGTAAGCCCATGACCTGTGGCCTCCACCACAAACCACTGAGAAAACTTTCTCTTGCTTCAGCGGATCCCATAAAACAAAGTGGACAGAATGGAAGCCAACCATTACAAAGCTGGCTTCTGAGACACTTGCTCCTCCAGTATCTTTATCTCTCTTGCTTTCTGGCCACTTTTGCCTCACTTTGGCCTCTTTAGTCAATTCATCCTCACTTCTGTCTCTTTTTTCTCTGTCAACTTCTCCATTTTCCAGCACTGTTTCTGTTGTCCTCTCCTCTCTTTCCTCACTTTTATCTATGATTCTCTGATTTTCACTGTGTGGTTCTGCTTCACTTGGAGGCAGGAACAGTACTTTTTCTAGCCACTCCATTCCTTTGCAAGCACGCTGGGTCCGACGCACACTCAAAGAGTAATTTCTTACCGTCAGAACCCGCACACACCCATCCCTACCAGTGCTGTAACACAAACCCTGACGTTCACACACACTGGTAACCCCTTGCTTTCCATGGATGCCAAACAGTGTGTTAACTGGAGAGATCGGTGCAATTACATCACCCGGAGTGTTCTCCAGTATCTCTTCAGAATCCTTAGTATCTTTTTCCTCCTCACCCCTCCCACCTCTAGTCTCCTCTCTGTAGAGTAACAGTGAGCCACGACGGTCTCCACACACCCAGAATGCGTCCTTTCCACTGTGCAACATAACTGCAGTAGTTAGCCATCGTTTGGCACAGGGTGGCAGAAGAAAAGGCTTCATCTTCTTCAATATCAAAACAGGGCCTGTTTCATCTTCGTCCACCTCTACTGTCCATCTACTGACCAACCCTTCTGAGCCAGATGCTAAAAGGCACCAACTAAAACCCCCAGAACCCTGCACTTGCACTGCCTGTAAAGAGTGGATTTTCCCCTCACCTGCTCGCAAGAACATACCTGCATCAGGCCGGTGGAGAGGAAACACCTGGACACCTCCATTGAGGTTACCCACTGCACACACCCAGACTCTTTCATCAGAATTCTGCAGTCGGATATGTGCTACGTCCATCACGCAATATGACTGGAATTCTGGACCACCACTCCAAAGTGCTGTCCACAATCTGTCTTGATATAAAAAGACTTCACCCTGATCAGTGCAAACAAGAACATCACCACCCACTGAACATACCACCTTAGGAGAGCCTTGCCCACGAAAGTCCAGATCTGTCTGGTTCTCACCATGTTTTTCCTCGCTGCTCTGCTCTAAGACTTGCCATAGTCGTAACCCTCCATCGGCACCTCCAGTAGCTAGCCATCTACTTCCTTCACCCACACTGCCTCTACTGACAGCCAGAGCCCTGATACCACCTGACCTGTGACCTTTCAACGTTCGCCCCACTCTGCCATCCCCTTCCAAATCCCACATCAGACAAGCCCCATCTTCTCCAGCACTGAACACCTGACCAGGCGAAAGCCTAACACAGAACACCCGGGCCTGGTGCCCATAAAGCACCTGCAAGCATGTGCCTGATTCTACTCCACACCCTCCAGCTCCACCCAGACTTCCAACATGCCACACACGAACGCTGCGGTCGTCTGAGGCTGAAGCCAGCAATCCAGAGCTCTGGAGGTAGCACAAGCTGAAGATCACGCCATTATGCCCTAGCAGACGTTTCTCAACTTGGGACCGATTGTCTACTGTGACTCCTCTGGGCCTCCATAGCACCACCTGGTTGAAGACAGTCCCCCCCACCAGCACTGAAGACTCCCAGCTTGGTCCAATCAGAAGTGCAGAGTAAAGAAGGCATGCCTCAGCACATGAGCAGAGATTCCGAACCGTTCCGGATTGTGGCTCTAGAAGCAGTGTTGCATTATGAGCAAGAGACACGCCCAGTAACAGGCAGGCCTCTCCCTTTAGCCAAGAGACATCAAGCACCCAATCCTGGAGCTCCATGAGAGGGCCTGCCACCTCTAAGCCACGATCACAAGGTCGGACATTGATAAGACGCAAGCCTTTCCCACCAAAAATGACCAGTTCCAAATGGTCATCACAGGCTGGTTTCTTTGGAAAATCATCACCTCTTTCATATTGGTGCTTTGGCCGTATGCCATGGATGCGGTAGTTATGGAGAACACTAAGTGACATGCATTGTATAGGTGAAGCTTGCAGAGAGAAGATGGAGAGGATTGGTCCCTCACCTGGCAAAAAAGGGAAATACGTTAGTAGAAATCAGAAAACACCACAGATACACACACAACTGATAATCAGTTAAGAGTTGTTCAAATAACTGACTACAACTATATGGATAAAATGTTGGTATTTCAAGTCAGGTCAAGTAGCTTTACTGTCATTTCAACCATATACACACAGTACACATTGAAACAAAAAAACAAGACCTCCAGGACCATGGTGCAACACAAGAACAGACACAGAACAGAACACCACAATACCACCAGTGCGGACAGGGTGAAAGGAAAAACACAAGAGCAACAAAATAACAAGGCAAGACAACTTTTAGCACAGTCGTCAATAGCTACAGTACAATATAGCATTGCAGCACCTACAGAACATTTCTCACCTGACAGCAAGTAGTCATCATCAAGGAACTCCAAAGCTGTCACAGGTGCTACAAGTGCAGAGCTCTCCATGACAGTCGTAATTTCGTATCCTGTCACCAGCATAAACAAACCAGATTACTACAATACCCAGCATTCTCGGGTTTGGTATTCTCTCTCAGTGAATCCTGGTCGCTCCACACCGTACTGAACTTGAACTACAATGGGATAATCACAATGGATATTTTTTAAGCAGAAGGTAACATTTACCAGTTGGTCACAACAGACACTATTCAAGACAACAAGACAATTATTGTGCAGGGAGCTGGTTAACTTACAGACAATTCAAGGTGAACTGTTTCTAACATGACAGTGTTAGTTTTGAGGTTGTTCTAGGCACTGACAATGCAGAAGTTCGAATGACAGCAAACTCTCATTCTCCTTTCCTCCAGCATGATTTCGCTGTGGACATGTGCGTTTACCTGGATCTCTTCCGCATTGACAGTCCACACTGACCAATCAGAGCCCAGAACACTACCCTGGCCTATAGTTAGCAATACATCTATTGGATGCTCTTCACTGCAATGATCAAAAGTCGTAGCGTTACAAATTCACACAATATGCATGTAGGAGCGTTAACTCACAAACTGCGTGCATTATGTATACTATATATCTCTCAGATCATCAGACAAAACCTTGTGACTGCAGCCTGAGATCAATTTGCCAAGCAGAAACCAAACCGGCGCAGAGAAGTCGATCTACAAATCATTCTCTTCCACACAACTGTAGTCAATCCTGAAGGCACAGGATGTGTAGATCAGAGGAGTAAGCAACGCCTGCGTAGCAACTACGAGCTCCCCCTCCCGACTCTGTACGTAAATTGCGTATACTGCGTACGAGTGTCTCTGTTGTTTAAATTTCGTGCGGACCGCTCAAACATAAAGGGGTGGGGACGAACAAAGTATATTTTTGTGGAATTAAAAAATACATCCTTACAGGTGAGTGGATAACGGGGTCTAATGAGGAATATAAAAAGTAGGCGAGACGTGCAACCTTGTCTGGATGTGTGAGAAAAATGTTCTAGCCTTAATCCTAGTCCCGAACCTCGTCGTCGGGCAACTTAATACGATGCAAGGGTTTAGCTAGGTGGCTAACGCATTAGCTAGCCAAACAAATGACGAAAAACAGTCTTTTCTGCCAGCTACCGAACAGAAAAACTTTAAACCGAAGGACATGGTTATGCAGTATTATTGTTAATGCGGTCGTATACAATTTTGACGGACAGGGTTTGCAGGATGAACGTTGTTGCTCCTGACACAGACGAGACAGACGGATTAAGCCTAGTTCCAGACTATGGAGGATTTCCAGCAAATCGCCACTGAGACTGGATTAAAAATGCACTCAGTTTGTGCACTGCCTGTAGGACAATGCACGCTTTTGTTTTAGTGCATTGTTTCTGTGTGCATGATAAGCGTTTAACGAAACATTAAACATCAGCCTAAAATCCTCCGTAACACTGTGTGGCCTAAGCGGGTTTCTACCAGTTTCCATCGTTTTCCTGTTCTTTGCTTGCTCCCTCCTGAGGGCACTTCGTCCAGTGCAGTTCAGTCATGCAGGAACCGCGTATATGCACAAAAGTATCCAGACACCTCTTCAAACCAGTGATTCCAGTTACTTTAAGGTGCTCCCATTGCTGATACAGACGTTCAGTTGCACACACACACACACACACACACACACACACAACTAGTGTGGAGAACCTGTAAACCTTCAGGAGTGATGAGCAGTATGATTATTGCACAGGAAGTAGTTACAGCATTTAGCAAAGTACAAGGGATGACAGAGAAGACACAATAAAAATACAATATAGCAGTAATGTAAACTGGATGTGAATCTGAGTCAGTGCAGTAAGTAGACAGTAAAGAAATCTGACGTAGAAGTGGCAAGTGTGTGTAAACTTACAGGATGGGTAATGTAATATTGTACCATACAAATGTTTCACAAGATTACAAGGTTCCAGAGTGATAAAATTGTACTATATATACAAATGATATTATTGCATATGGTGTCATACTGGACACAGCTGCACATGAGCCGAGGGCATAAAGCCCTCCAGCACTGGAAGCACCTGAACTGCATTCTCTGGGTGATGGAGCTTTGGGATGAATTGGAGTGGTGTTTGTGATTTAAAATGAATTATGGGGGAGATCCATGAGAAAAGCTGGTTGAGCAGGTGTCTACAGACTTTTGGACATAAAGTGTAGGATTTTTCAATGAAGCCAATAGCTAGGAAAATATTGACCACAATTCACTCACTGCCCAGTAATGAATTTTAAATGTTGTTTATTTCAGAGTTCACGGATGCATCTGCTGACGGCAAGTCCGTAGTGTGGAAATTGCCATTGTTGATCAAGCACAAAAAACATATTTTCTTACACTTATTTTTTTTCTCATTTATTTTCCTAATATATAGTTTATATATTTGTATATAGTTTTTTTTCTTTTTTTTTTTAAAGAGTAGGCACATGTTAACTGTACCTTTAATTGTGCCTCATGTTGTACACCTTAAATGGACCAAAATTGACCACAGCCCTGTAATGGAACACATAACACAGTGAAGACTGTTATGTAACAGCCAGACAGCAACACTGAAACAGAACAGTTGTACTGTTGCCAGTGGATAATGAATTACAGAATCCGACATCAAAGGATCTGAAGTGCAGCACTACTTTTTACACAGCTACAACTCTATGAGTGAGTTGACCAGCCACAGCCTTACTTCTGTATCCCTGACCCCTCCTGACATCACACCGACAGCTTCACCTGCACTCACCAATCCGCCCTTACACGTTCAGCTGCAGATGAAGATGCTCACAACCATGACGTATCGGATGCCCAACTTCACACTGGAGCAGAAACTTTACCTGCTCCAAAAGATCCACAGCGTAGTTGACGCTGTGCAGGACTTTCGCAAGGACACCAACACCACTGTGTACCGCAACGCTGTGTGGGCCGAACTGGCGCAGGCCTTTAACGAAGCCTTCCCCAACCGGCCGCCCAGCAGCGTGGGCTCCCTGAAGACGCTGTGGAAGAGGCTGAAGGTGGAGTGCCGCGTGGCGCTGCAGAGGCGTCAGGAACAGCAGGCAGCCGGCATGCCGCTCACTGCCCTGACTCAGGTTATTCCACAACACATTCCACAACTGTCCCATTTACTCCCACTTTTCATCTGTTAGATATTGTGTGTGTGTGTGTGTGTATGTATGTATGTATGTATGTATATACATACATATATATATACATACACACACACACATATATATGAGTGTGTATAATATTTACTTACACATATACATTACCGTTCAAGGTCATTAATTTATATTTCAATTTCAATTTTATTAATATAGTGCTTTTTACAACCAAGTTGTACAGAGACAAGGTCTGAGCCCCTAGTGAATAAGCCAAAGGCGACAGTACGTCATACTGTTCAGTACCACATACATTATATGTTGTAATGGGTCAAATTAGACACTGAAATGAAATTCACGTTTTATCAATGAGAAGTTAAGACAATAAATAGTACTTTCTATTATACAAATTTCTAGGCATGAAATAACTATAAATTGCACTTTAACCAGCTATTTCATCATGAGACATTTTGAAAATCCACTTAAATAAAGTTCTTTCTCAGTGCTATATAGCTTTTTTTTAGTTATGGAATTTTGTAAACACTGTTCATCATCAAACATTTTGTACTAATTTTTTGCAAGTATGTCTAATTATTGATTCCATGTTTAAAAACATTATTCTGAGCTTGATTCAACCGTGACTCAAAGTGTAGTAATACACTGTAGTAATCTTTTCCTCTGCTCACTAAACATTATGTGAAAGAACCTGAAAGAACAGAACACAAGGAATGGAGTAATGTAGCATATTGTAGTTATTTGTTGCTCATATAATGTAATACATTCTAAAAGGCCCGAATAATTCTGTAGAAATTTGATAATTAATTAGTAATTAACCTACTCAGATATAAAAGTAAAGTGATACGTGAACACAGCACAGCACACAGTATGAACAGCACAAAATTCTTCCTCTGCATTTAACCCATCCACCAAGTGAAACAGCGGGTAGCCAGGAACACAGCGCCCGGGGAGCAGAGTGTGGGGACGGTACCTTACTCAAGGGAGCTTGAGTGCTTAGCAGTCTTGGAATCCGAACCCACGACTTCCTGATCGCAGGGCGAATGTCTTAACCAGTCATCTTCTGTTTACAGTTTTAAGAGCTTCTCTGTGTTTTTTCATGCACCTTTCCTGTGAAAGGTTATTATTATTATTGGTTTCTGAGGTTTGTAGTTCTGAGGTTTGTAGTATTATTCTCTGTCCCCCAGGTGCAGCGGGAGGTGATGGCTTTGGTGCCAAACTTGATCTCCAACCTAGAGGACATGGATGGAGATGGCAGCTTTGCCATGGTCAGCAGCTCACCTGGAGCAGGTAAGCAGCTCCTGTTTTACTGAACCTCTGCAAATACCTTATTTTACCTTACCTTACTTGTGAAGTGATCAAGAGAGAGAAAAATGAATTGCTTGTTCTATTTGTCTTCTCTTAGTGACTGGAGGTACCAATGGGAACGAGCCAGAGGACGCTGACCAAAATGAAGTAATGCTTTTTTTAATTAATTTTAAAACTTTTAATTAATTAATCTTCTGCCTAATTTAGATGTTTGGATATTATTTTTTTATTGTAAATCCATCCTTGATGGCATGTAGCTTTCTCAGTCATTTATGATTAATCATGTAAGAATAATCTAAAGCTCTGTAATTCTGGGCACATCATAGATCCTAATATACAGCTTCTTAGAACTGAACGGAATGTTTTGACGTTGTAAAGCACTTGCATCATCAACATCAGCATCTGTGCAAAATTGCTTTTATGCTTTGCAAAACATGGCTTTCAAACTTTTGAGCAGTAGTGTGTCTGTTGGAATGGGTGAAACATATTTGCATTCTTTCTTTTACAGGAACATGACAGTAAAGAGCTTGTAGCCATTGACGTTGGCTTGGCTTCGCCCACCGAATACCCACAGAACTCTGGGACGCCACCCGGACCCGCCCCCTCATCCCCTTCCCATCAGTTCCACTCCCATTCCACTTCCAGGGCTGTGCCCCACCGCTCCTCCATCTATTATCCCAGCCACTCCAGGGCTGGCTCAGGTGCAAGTATGGGGTCCGTGTTGAGGGGTGTGGCCTTTGAGCCCCAACACAGAGGGTCAGCTGCAGCACCTCATATCCCGGCCTTGGCGCAGGCCGAGAACTCGTTTGCGTTCGCTGATGCTCGTGGGCTGGACTCAGCAGGCTGGGAGGCACGTAGACAGGAGGCACTGGAGCTGGAGCACCAGCAGACCATGAGCCTTCTACTCCTGCAGCAGTGCGTGTGGGAGGAGAAGAGGAGAGCGGCCAGGCAGAAGGAGAAAGCCGCACGAGCCAAGAAGCGCTATTACCAGGCCAAACTGCGCAAGCTTGGGGACGACATGCAGCCCTCTAGCAGCGACAGCGATGTGGAGCAGCACCAGACATGATGGGCGCTGTGAAGAACTTTCAAGTGAAGAACGTTAAGAACGCTAGTCATTAGTGTTTTTTTTTTTTATTATTATCTATTGATGCTTTTTTTTATTTTCCTATGAAAACAGATGATTTTATTTTTGAGTAACCGTATGTTTTGGAGTATGTCCCTTGTGTTTTTGAGTGTCATTTAACGTGTGTCATTCATGTGGATCATATCACTGAAAATACTCAACCTGTTCCAAATGCTCTCAAGCCTCCTCTTCTCCTTTGCTCCTCTACCTCATTAGACCTGTTTAAGGTTACTCTGGGTTCAACACAGATTATTTTTAATGTCTCCTGAAATGTTTTTTTTTTTAATCAAATTTCACATTTGGTTACAAGACTGTTGATACATGATTGTCAAAGGCTGATTACTGGGTATAATGCTGATACTGCATTTCATTATGTTTTATACTGTACTTTTTAATAGGCGTGCACAATATTGGAATCATATCTATCAGCAGATGTCTGCTTGAAAAGGCAACATTGGTATCAGACAGATGTTTGGATTTGAATATTTAAAGCAAATTAATTGCACTCTGGAAGAGCAGAATGTTTAGGTGACGCTGGAATACTGTGCTGAAATGCTTTGGTTTTTTTCCCATTTTACCTCATAACCTCACATTTTAGCTCATAGAATTTTCATTTTTTTAATCCAAGTAGATATAGTCCCAAGTTGTGCATTTTGTAAACTGGCGGGTTTTTTTGTATCAGCAGCTTCAGCAGCTATGTACATGAAAAATATTGGCATCCCACTTTGGTGCATCCCTACTCTTTAAAAATGACACTGTACACAAAGCAGACTTCTTGATGGAACTTGTGATTTTGCTTTCAGTCAAGAGGGCAAGAAGCCAAGAGGAGAGCATTCTGTTTTTAGAGCTTTGTAATGGGAATTCAAGTAGATTGTATATCAGTGTAATTATTCTTTCTCAGGTATGTTTGGCTGGACAGTGGGCTGCTGGAAACTGGACATTTCTGCATTAGAAATTCCTGTACAAGGGGAAAAAAATGTTAAATTGTTACTGAAATCACTGAATGTTGAATGTTTCAGATTGTCCAGCCACAAACACTATGACAAGCTTGCCATCATCTAAAAATGTCTTTCAGGTAAAGGAAAAAAGACTCAAACAAAACTGTTAGCAATAATTCTTTTTTTAATGTCCAACATTTCTCTTGTACAGTTTCTGTGGTGACCAACTATGGGCAGCCCCCCCCCCCCCCCCAGGAACTCCCCAATGTAAACGGGATAGTAAACATCCCATAATAAAAACACAACCAGTGATACAGCCCCCTCCCTTTCTCTCCTGTTTTCTCTCAGATACTTTCTGCATTGTTTATGATGCAAGTGGGGCTCATATCAAACGATACATGTACCAAAATGTTACACATTATACATTTTAACAAAGTAAACTTCACCCTCTTACGTTCAGTTTCAGAACTTTCATTCTCTCTTTCTCTCTCGCTCTCTCTCTCTCTCTCACACACACACACACACACACAAAATTATTAAAACACTCCGGAAATAATGTCACTGATAAATTAACCTGAATAAATATTAATAATAAATAAAATAAGTAAATCTGATGTCTGTACATGATAAAGGTAGATTGTAATAAATAAAATACAAAAGAAGCAAGTTGTAAAAAAAAGGACTGGAGCACTTTTTGACAGGTATGAGGTATAAAAGAAGATTTTGGTTCCCTTATTTGGCAGAACCATACAGAATGATACGGTGGGTAACCCAGGAGATGAAGCCAAGTGATATGTCTTTTCTTTTTCTTTTAAATAAGCAAAATACTGTAGCTTTATAAGACTTACAGCATCAGGGACTGTTTGTATTTTGTTCCACATCTTGCTTTTGCCTTCTAAGGCCTTGACTCTTGATTGACACTGATATAAACTGATACTGTCATATGGAACCTTGCAGTTCCAATCAGCTGAGTCACTTAGAGCTAATCTGGAACAGCTGTTTGTCCTCAACCGTAATAAACCTGACAACAAAAGCATTCCTGAATCATCAGTTTCAAGATATAAAAAAATGAAACGTTCACATTCCAACAGCTCCTGCGCAAACAATCTCCTAATAAACATGAACGGCGACCCCGCAGTGACAGTTTTACAGAGGTGTAGAATGGCAAATACATACCAAAAACAGTAGTTCAGTTCTAGAACTTGACGTTCTAGAAAATAAACATACAGGACAAAGGAATGTGGTCAGCTGAGGAACACAGTAAGACTTCTTGAATTTCAACTTGGCAAGTTCAGAGGCTGAACTAAGTACTTTAAATGAGCAGCTCATCATGAATTTTCCACTATTGGAACAATAATGTACTGATGTCACATTAAAATAGATAGTAGGGGTGGGTGATATATATAATATCACAATACTTCAAGAAGTGATCGCCATACGCCATATGTCACAATATGTGATTAAATCAGTGGTGCCTCTTAAAAAATACAACGTAAAACGAATTTTGATCCAATATGTCACGCATTACACAGCACTAAATCCAGTTAAACAAGACTCTCTCTTTGAAAAGTAACAAGCAGTCGGTCAGTGTTACAGAAATACCAACGATGTCCATGAAATACTCAGAAAAGCTTTTTGTGACATAATTGATCCCAAAAACAATGAATATCATATTGCGCAACTCCAATAGACAGAGAGATGTATAGTAATGTCTGCACTAACTATGTACACAGTCATAGAAATGTTTAGTTGGTTTTCATGCAAGGCTTTTTGTTTGAAATGATTATGTAAGCTAGGGGTGGACAACAATACGATATTTACCAGCATTTATTATAAATTGTCATTTGATATCATCAGTACTTAAAGAACACTGACTGACTGCATGTTTCATTATAAAGACAGCATTACTAGGCCTGGGCAGCTGGAATTACTGTAATGCAGTGTGTGAACTGGTGAACAAAAATTATTGTATTCATAGATATAAAGAAACATTTTTGAACTTGAAAGAAAGAACCAAAGATTTTAGGGTACAATGTGTATCATGAAAATGTCGAAGTATTTGGGTAATTTACGTCCCACCCCCAACTGTTCAAATTCATGTTTAATAATTCCTGGTGTGTCCTGCTATTCCTCCCACCCCCAGTTCTGTCTGGTACTTTTGGTTTCAACTGAATTACTGAATATTCATTGTCCATCTCTTGAAACTGCTGAACTGAAAGCCAAGCAAGCGTACAGCTGTGTGACAAGCAAATTAAATTCTCTACCATCATCTCCAAGTCAAACCAGCTGCCTCAAAACAAACCGTTTGTTCACAATCATGTCGGTCAAATCACATCTCTTAGTCCAAAATACTTTACATTTACAATCACTACTGCTGGAGTTCCCCACCAGCTATGCTGACTCTCTCATAAGCAACCCTTACTGAACCAATCCAAGCCTCTGGTCCCAGTCTCGTTGTTCATCAGTTTAGCAGTAGGAGGGATTTTAAGTGAAAACAAAATATGGAGGAGAATGGCAATCAGTTTGGAATGGGTTTGGGAATGGTTTAGGATTCTTCTCCATTAAAAACACATATCCATTCACTCAACAACCCCCATTTGCCGGACACAATCTTTAAAAACATCACTTGAGATTTTTTTTTCTGTCGTTTCCAATGAAAAAAATACAAAAATGTATAAAAAGGTTATGTACAGTCTATTTTTTGTTTCTTTCTCTGACTCAGTGTCAGTTCTTCGGTGTCTCCGCTGTAGAGTTTGAATTCTATACTAACGACGGAAATTGCCTTTTTGCTCTCCTTGATCTTTTTAGGCAATTTTAAAACCTTGACTGCATCTGATCAGAGATTCCACCTCGCCATCTCTCCACCTGATCCTCGAGTGTCCCAGGAGGAAGCTGAAGCCACTATCGCTTTGCTTTGCCTCTTGTCCTTCTGTGCCCATGAGCAAACCTGCATCACAGGACTGAGAGGATGTCATCAGGACTGTCCGTCGCTTCTGTGAACTCTGTTAGAGTGACAAATGGAAGAGACAGAAAGAGAGTTACTAAAAATCAAAGGAGAAACAATATGGATGAAGTAAAGTAAAGTGGCCCCTTACAGTCATGCGTTACAACACCACAGCAGAGCACACAGTGTGAACAATGTGAAATTCTTTCACTGCATTTAACCCATTCGGCAGACAGCCACCAGTGAGGGGTGCCCGGGGAGCTGTGTGTGGGGACAGTACCTTGCTCAAGGGAACCTCAGTGGTGCCACTAGCAGTCCTAGGATTTAAACCCATGGCATTCTGATCACAGGGGACAAAGCCCTAACTATTAGGCCACCCAGCTGTCGATAAATTTCCCTAACGATCTGCTATAGCTAAGAAGCATTCGTCCAATCCACTGAGCATATGAATCTGAAACAACGTATTATACTAAAAAATAAAGGCTCCTAAATGGTCCTTGGCTTGAATGCATGGTTCTAAGGGAACGGGTATAGAACCTTTATATTATGCAGAGGTTCTTAAAAAGACTTCTTCACACTTGCGTCTCATTTACAAAAATGGTTTGTTATTTGATCTCTGGTGACACCACAGCAGTGTTGAATGAGTCTTTTCTTTCACTAAAACAGTGGTACAACAGTGGTACAAAGTGATAATTTGTGTTCTGCAGGATGTGTTGCACTGTGTACTGTATATGTACTGTACTGTAAAAATTTTTAAAACAAAAAAAAGGAAAAAAAAACTACCTATTGAAAGATTCTTGAGGAAATAAAAAGTGGTTCTTGTATGGAATTGGACGAGATTATAGACAGACTGTGATAGTTTTGTTAGGATGGTCCTAAAATAGCTGCACTCAAACGGCTCAAGTTGTAAATTCAATGGACAACAGCCGTGTTAGTTTTTGCATCTCACCAGCCAATATGTTACCTCATGAACACAAGAGACCGAGCTGGCATATTGTTCCTATGATACATTTATCAGTTTCCAGTGACAGCCTGAATGCCAACAAGGGGTAGCTACTTGATTAGTAGATGAATTGGTATTATCACAATTTCCAGATTTTAAGAAAAAAGACAGGGGTTGAAGAAAGGGCCAACACTTACTCAGAGTCTGGTGAGACTTCGGAGATGCTTTGAGAGGTTGCGGAGTGAGGAGGTGGGGAGGGGGAGGGGCCGGCGGCAGCAGAGGTGGGGTTAGGGGGTGGGGTTAGCACAGAGGAGCTGAAGGAAGCGAGGATGGAGGAGAGAATGTCCAGGTGTTCAGTGGAAGGAGGTCGACTAGGTGGAGCTCCAGGGGCTGTTGCAGGGGCTGCCGTGGGGTACCTACACGGAGGGGCGGAGTCTAGACGTCCACGCCGTAGAGGCATGGCTTCCTGGGGCTCTTCTGAGATTGGTGGAGGGGGAGAGGATGTGGGGTGTGGCTCAGGGTGCGAAAGCTGTCGCGGGGGCAGAGTTCGGAGCCACTCACGGCAGGGTTGCGCCGAACTGGCCCCTCCGTTAGTCTCCAGCTGCTCTCGTGACCTGCTGCTCATAAGCGCCCCTGCAAGGTGCTCCCTCGATGCCTGCCGCCTTGTCAGAGTGCTGAGCTGCACCCTTGACCCACCTATTGAACTCTCTGCTCCTGCTAGCCCAGCCACACCTATTCCTGCCACTAGATCCTCCCTCGAGGCATGGATGCTGTGGGTGGGGCCTAGCCGCTCTCTGGACCCACCCAGGTGCTCAGTGCCAAGTTCACGTCGTCGTGGCAGCAGGTCCAGGTTGTCACGGGAACGCTGACGCCGTGCAAGTGAGTCCAGGTGTTCCCGGGAGGAGTAGCGCGAGGCCGGCTGGGATAGGGATCCTGTACCTGAATACATGCGGCCATAAGAGGCTGCTGGGACGCCGCGGTGGCCCAGAGTGGAGGTCCGGTACCAGGACAGTTCACTGGGTACTCGGCCCACCGCTGACAAACCCTGCAGAGCTGGTGGGCAGCCGAGACGATTCTTTAAGATACCTGGAGAAAGGAAAAGGGAGAGAAGAATTTAGCAAGGGTGTATGCACAAAACCTGTTAGTATGAAACCTACAAGGCCAAATTCTGGAACTCCACTTTGGAACTCCACTGGATTGCCATTGCTGTGTCTAAGTGTCTCACCTTTGCGGTGTCTGTGTGTGTGTGTCAGTCCGTTCTCGTCTCCACTGGTCAGCGCAGCTTCTTGCTGGTTGTTGTTTGCCGCATCTTTGCTGTAATCACCCCCTAGACGGCGCTCTGAACCCCATTTTTGCAGAGAGTGCACCTCACACTCCTCCAAGGCTGGCCAATAGGAGAGCAGATCATTCCCATCTAGATCTGACGTGCAAACAACACACCATGCTATTGGCTGACAGATGCACACCAGAGCCTGACTTTGGTCCTTATTCACATGATAAAGACACTATTTGTAATTGAATCCATACTGTAGCTTTACTGTAGTGTTCAAATAACGGCACAGGTAAGATGGTCTGTTACAGTACCTGCTGGTACAACGTCTCCTGGTATCATCTGGTCAGTGTAAAAGTTAAATGACCAAGCAGAACCACTAAAGGCTTATGCAATTAAGGTTTTTGTTGTAGCACAAGTATTGCTGGTTTGAACTTGTGACTTTGCAATTTTTCTTTTTTAATATATTTACTGAATTGCTTTGTTGTGATAATGTCCGTCTGTATTCATGCTAGGGGTTCATGCTAGGGGTTGCACATTCAACTAATAAATCCATTAGCTGGGCAGCAGTCAACTAGTCAGGACAGTGTCTTAAAAAAAAAAAAAAAAAGCGACCCAAACAGTAGTGGTCAACCACATTACTGTAGATAGCTACAAGCAAGCTACTAATAAAATACTTTTTTGACAGTTTCTAAACTACTTTTAAAATAGTAATTAGGACTAGTTGATTAGTTGAAGTTAAAACAAATAGTCATGCAATCATTTCATGCCATTCAAACTTCAGTCAAACAGAGTACGTTATAATAGAGACACTGATGCTACCTTTGGTGCCATTGTGGGTGGGCTCTGTGAGTAGTCGCTCACTGTGATTGGTCCGTTTGAAACGTCGCTGAATGCGTCCCCGGAGACGGACATTGTCCTCGCTTTCGGAGGAGGGGATGGACAGACTTCTTTCTTCTTCCAAAGAGAGATCAGAGTCAGAGTCTGAATCCTCACCTGGAGGGAGAGAGAGAGTGAGAAGGGAGGAAAAGAAGAAAGAAAGGCGAGATATTAAGTAATGCAAAAGGATGCTAAAGGAGAACTGAAATCAATACATCTAAAACAGCAGCATTAAAATATAAGTAGATTGGCTGTATATGTTTGGTGTTTGTATACGTACATGCATGGAGGTTATTGTGTGTGACTGTACCTCCGTTGCGGTGGAACATGGCCACATCAAGGTCAGTGGCGCCAGTGTGACCCAAAGTATGCTCAGCAGTCTGACGTGCTAGAAGATTTTCCCTACTCAATAAGTAAACAACAAACAAACAAACACGACAAAGACAAAACAAAACCAGAAAGTTAGTCCTTTCAAAACCAGAAAGCTGTTCTTTCGTAAAGAAAATAAGAAATCTGTCTGTGTATGTACTGTTCAGAAGACCAGTTTCTAGGTGTGTGTGTGTGTGTGTGTGATTTTCTCACCGAGCACTGCTGACTGATGATATGGTGGATGTTCCCAGTGTGATGCGGTGTAATCCACTCTGTTCCAGCAGGGAGGCACTGTTGTATGGATTCTGGCCCTACACACACAGGCATAAACAGACAAAAACACACATACACACACTTGTGAAGGTATGTTGCATATACACACAGTTTTGACTTTGCAGTGTGTGTTGAGAAATCAGAGTATCAGAAGCAAGCCCCAGGCATATATATTTCAAAGACTGGGTTGCCAAGGAAACCACTTTATACAGTAGCCATAAAATGCAATTTCACACAGTTCAGCAGGTCCCTTGACCTGGGATGGGTGGATTTTTCATTAAATGATATTAAGTCATATTATAATTTGAATTATAATTTGAAATAAAGTACTTGATTGGATTATATTAATAAAAATATCTAAGTAGTCAATTTCCAGTCAACCTGCTGAATGGCCACTAGGAGGCCTGCAGAAAAGGGATTTAAATTGATTATTTGGCCAAAAATGTAATTTCCTCAGATTTCCTCTCATCCCAGTCATACAGCCACAGCATGCTTGGCTTCTGAAATGTGCTTCTTAAGTTTCACACTGGATGTATGAGCTTTGTGCTGTTAAATAATCTCAAGCAGACTTACTTACTGGCTATGACTACTGTGATATACTTTTGTGCATTTTTCTTTGACAACAATATGTCATGCAGTGTCAGAAACCATATAAGGAAGATCACTTAACTTGACATTAATTTGACGCAAGTGTGTGATTTAGGCATGTAATTTGCATTGTGCAATTGGCAAGTTTTAATTACTTTATAAATTCCTTTAACCTTGAAGCTTCAGTGAAATACTAAAGGCACAAACCTCAGACTATAAGCATGTATTAGCTTATTAATTACATTCGTAATTAAGGGATAAGGGGAAAACTATGCAAGTCCTTTTTTTGACTTAACCAATAATAATATTATTTTAATAATAATAATAATAATAATAATAATACATTTTATTTATCTGCGCCTTTCACCGCTCTCAAGGTCACTTTACAGATAAACATACATACACATTTACATACAAAAGACTTCTAAATACATATACATACAAAAGGACATTTAAATACATGCAGTGGGGGAAATAATTATTTGATCCCCTGCTGAATTTGTAAGTTTGCTGACTTACAAGAAAAACGAACAGTCTCTTAATTTATGAGGTAGTTTCATTTTTATGGAGAGAGACAGAATATCAACCAAAAATCAAGAAAAAAC
>JBBPCX010000016.1:15719945-15737642 GCA_037974365.1 Hydrocynus forskahlii | reverse complement strand
GAGAGAGAGAGAGAGAGAGAGAGAGAGAGAGAGAGGGAGAGGGAGAGAGAGACAGAGAGGGAGAGGGGGAGAGAGAGAGACAGAGAGGGAGAGGGGGAGAGAGAGAGACAGAGAGGGAGAGAGAGACAGAGAGGGAGAGGGGGAGAGAGAGAGACAGAGAGGGAGAGAGAGGAAGAGAGAGAGAGAGAGGGAGAGAGAGAGAGGGAGAGAGTGAGAGAGAGAGAGAGAGAGAGAGGGAGAGGGAGAGAGGGAGGGAGAGAGAGAGGGACAGAGAGGGAGAGAGGGAGAGAGGGAGAGGCAGAAAGAGAAAGAAATATAGATGACATTTTAGGACATAGACATGTTATTCATTTGGCAGCAACATATCACACCCTGAAGCATGGTTTATCCCAAAGCTGACAGTGCCAAAACACACTAATGGGACAGCACCTGTATTGAGATGAATTGAAGAAAATGACATATGTCCCATTCTTATTTATTCCTAAATTAAGATGCATTTCACAAATGCATTTCAGCTGTGGTCATATTTCATTCTCTGCACTGACAATAAGCAACTGATACTGTTAATTTGATTTGGATTCATTTTGATCTATTTAATTTCGCCTACACAGTGATGCGGGCTGCCAAATTAACACTGTCAGTTCACACCTCTCAAAATAACTGTCACCAGGCAGTGTGCTGTATGTCCATAGGAAGAGGTGGCAGAAGTACACAGCTTGCTTAAGAAGTTCCTTCCTTAAGTTAAACTGCAAAAAGCAGTAGTGCAGTTTTAGTGTGTTTACTTGATTTCATGTATAATACATTTTTGAGCAGACAGTTGTTGTGTTTATTTGGCAACCAACATCACCATGGAGGTGAAGTTAAATAGATCAGAATGAATTAAAATTTAGTAAAAAATATCCTATTTGCTTATTGTCAGTGCAGAGTATGAAATGTGGCCACAACTAAAATTAATTTGTTGCTGATCTAAATATAGAACTAAATAAGAACGTGACATATGAGTTTACCTCA
The DNA here is from genome assembly GCA_037974365.1 of Hydrocynus forskahlii. Taxonomy (NCBI): domain Eukaryota; kingdom Metazoa; phylum Chordata; class Actinopteri; order Characiformes; family Alestidae; genus Hydrocynus; species Hydrocynus forskahlii. The sequence goes on along the minus strand of JBBPCX010000016.1, from coordinate 15,736,631 downwards.
ATATGAGTCCTGTCCCATTAGTGTGTGTTGGCGCTGTCAGCTTTGGAATAAACTGTGTTTCAGGGTGTGACATGGGGAGGATTTTGAGTGTGAAAGTGTAAATGGGGGAGGAACATGGTGTCTCCAACCACGGTTTTACCGCTTTCTCATTTGCGAATTGAAAAAAGAGCTAAGGCCATGGTTGGAGACACTGATGCTGCTTTGACAACACTGGCTGGTTTATATCTGGCTGATTTATCATTCATACTCCTGTTTTTCAAGGACAAAGTCATTGTGCAGAGAGCTTCTCCAACTTATCTCATCGCTGAAGTTTTAAGTCTTCAGTGAAATAAAAAAATTCTAATAAACTACAGATCTTAAAAAATTAGACTGAAGTACCCCAACAACACATACCACCTCTGCCCATAGGGTAATTTCAGCACATTCAGCCAACCATGTCGTAATTTGGTTAAAATTAGAGTGCCAGTAAGCTCAAACTCATTATATTGTTGTGTCCATTCCATTTCAGTCTTGCTATCAGTCCAGGTAAATCAGTCTCTTTAAGTCTAGATCAGTGGTTCTCAACCTTTTCAACATTAAGGCCCACCTATCTATCACAGCATGTTACCAAGTCCCACTTGGCCACGTTAGATGATATGAAATAACCAATTGTGGACCAATGGCCTGTCTCGATTTTAGATTCACGGCCCAATCAAAAGACTTCGCGGCCCATCGGTGTTCCGCGGCCCAGTAGTTGAGAAACTAGAATCAAGTAAATTCAAATTTATTTGCAAATTGATTTGTTAGCAAGAAATACTAAGTGTATTTTAATAAACATTAAGGGTAACATGTCAATGTGGCAAATATTTTTGTGTGCAAAAACTTTAGATATGCCAGCTCTGACAATGTCTTTTAGGGTCAAAGAGTGATTGAGTGATATGTTTCCAGTACCAGTATGACAATGGCAATAGGTCCAGCGAAGCTCCAGATGAGTTTATCATAAAGGGACATCCAGCAAAAATCAGGGTTTCCATAACCCTCCGGGTCCAGACCCACAGCCAGCCCTGCAGGACACAGATATACATGTCAGTAATACGTAGGTTACAGGAATAAGGTTTCTCAAATTAAGTCGATTTTCACTGTTCAAAAATGCCCCTTTCCATTTGCGCTGATCTAGAACATTCTCCTATTCATTTTGTTCTGAAATGTTCTTCTCCATTCTCACATTTAAAGAATGCTCTTCTTCATTTACACTTTTAGTGCAAATCACCCCCATTAACTCTGTTCTAGAATGTAGTCCCTTTAGTACTGTTCTAAATGTGCTCCCCATTAACACTGTTTGAAAACATTCCCCGGTTACACTTTTCTGCCATACCTGCACCATTTACATTTTTCTAGAACATTCTCCCATTCATACTATTCTGGAATGTTCTCCCCATTTGTCCTGTTCTACAATGTTCTCCCCTTTAAAACTGTTTAGAGTGTTCCATCCAATTACATCATTCAAGAATCCCATGCCATACACACTGGTTGAGAATATTTCCCATATTCACATTTTCCTAGAAGATTTTCTCTTTTACAGCATGAATGTTCTACAGTGTTCTTATCCATTCATACTAGTTTGTGGGGTTTTATGCATCAGTTCTTTTTTAAACATGTGAAACCAACTGCTGTGATTGTTGACAAACACATGCACACCCCCACATACAAATCATTAGTGTTCATTGTTGGGTTGTATAAGTGCTACATCAGCACTGCTGCCTTCATTGGGAGAGGTTGGGGTCATGGGTCAGCAACTGGCCATTATCCCCAGAGGTTATGGGGCTTGAGGGCTCGTTGACAGTGGCTTGACCTCAACAGACCTCTGCCCGCTCACTCACAACCACTCATATCAACCCAAAAAGACTGTGTCACGCCACACAAAACACAGCCAACATCTTAAAAAGCTTTTACCCCTACAGTTTCTCGTTTAGATTATTGACTACAAGAGACTACAGTCCATAATTCACTATAAAATGAATTCCTTTTTATAACTCAGTGTTAATAGGTTTGGTGGTTGTATGTGTGAATGTATCTACCTGTAATGATGGCAGGTACTCCCCATCCAATGGCATAGTAGAACCTCATGGCTCCGTAGTTAATGTTTCGGGCTTCAGTCTGCATGCGGTAGATATGCAGCGCCTCTACGAACAGCCAAGCGAATGCCGACATGAAGAAATAATGCAGCAGGATCGCCACCACTGTGCACAAAAACTGAGAGGAAAGACACCAATCAGAACAAAGTGAAAATACAGCAAACCAATCAGAATGCAGGATTGTGACACAAATGAGAAAACTGACAACAAGGCAATGCTGGAATCAGAATACAAGAAACTAATAGAAACTCTGAAACAGTGCAAACGAACTGAAATGCAGTACTAATAATATAGGCCCTGTGGTCTGATTCCAAAGAAAAAAAATCCCAGGCTTCCCCCTGCACACTTGTTCTCAGGGGAATCCACGGTGCCTGAAGGGCATTCAGATTCCTAAACTGGTCAAGCAGTCTAACTCCTGGTTCGACTCAAAGGAGGAAATCAATAATGTAGTACCATTTCATTGCTGTCATATTTGAAAAAGCCAGCTGCCCTTAACATGGTGCAAATGTTTTATTACTGGATCAATAGTCCAAATGGTCCAAAAGGATAGAATAAAATCATAATATGTAAACTTACATCATTTTTTTGCTTTCTGCCTCAGAGTTACCATTTTGGGCATGTAGGGCTTTGCTATGACAATATTCTGAGATGTATTTTGTTTTTTTCACCAAAACCCTGCGGCAAACAGACTTTTCAGAAGAGATTTGTTTTTTTTTACAAGAAACAATCTGTTCCAACTCCATGTCTGTCAGCATTCGAGGAGGTTAGTCAGTTCAGTTTTCAAACTTTCTGCACAGTACACTTCCCTCACCAAGTGAACACTCATATACTGAATGTATCACATCGATACAGAGATCAGAAGGGTGGAAGAGAAGTCGATATAATAACAAATGGCATTTGGGGATTGTTGCGCAAAGTTTTGAGAGAACTGTGGAACTGGAATACAGGAGTTCAAAAGAGATGGGTAATCAGATGAATGGCTCTGTACTAATAAAAGACAATGCAGGTGCACTTTTGCGCAAGCCGCTCTCCTTTCAGTTTCAATGATTTAAGTTCCAGTTATTTTAGATGCAGTGACTACTACCTGTGCACTTGATCTTTCAAGCTCTAAAGTTGTGCACTCGTTTACTGAATGTAAAATATCACTGAAAGCTCTACGAGTGTATTAGTCATGAATGAAAAGACAGGCCCTCTGATATACATGCAGTAAATGTATTAACTGGTTAGTTTCAAGCCTTTATTGTCAGTGGGATGCACTCAACGGAATAGTGTCTGCACATAAAACTCCACTAGACTAGGTTCATGAGTGTAGGTGTGTGTAAGTGTGTATGCATGTGCTCCAGACAAAAGCACTTGACGAGAGTCTGAATCATTAGATAATATGCAGTGTGACTGATTGTGGTGTCTGTGTAAATGGCAGTGATACTTGTCTCTGAATGAATATCAATAGCACTTTGCCCAGTGCTGCCTTCAACAGCATCATGCTAAATCGTGCTGCTTATAATGTCAGTAGCATATAATCAGACTGACATTTCAAATGCTGCCTTGTACGGTCATGGTTGTTTCTATGTTTGTCTTGTCAGTGACCTCCCACCATTACAGACAGATCTTCAAGTACCTTAATAAATGCCAGACTCATTTATTTACTCACTCACTCAATAATTTACTTATTTAATCAGTCATTCATTCAGTAATTCATACGCGCGCACACACACACACACTCATTTACTCATTCGCTCACTGACCTGTTGTTCGGTCTGGTTAATGCCCAGCAGGTAGGTGAGCTGAGATAGAAATGTGGCAGCGGCCATGTTGGAATGAATACTGCGTGTATTTGACTTCAGTCCTCTCAGACAGGAAAGCACCGCAACCGTTAGCAACAATGCCACCATGGAAACAGACAGTGAAGTGTAGGTTACTATGGCGAGGGTCTCCAGGTCACCTTCTAATTGCTACTCAACAAAGAGAGCAAAAAAGAGAGCGAAACAGAGAGAGAGAGAGTCTTAACAATGATTACAGCTTTGTTTGAGCTCTATCATAGTCTGTTTACCTGACTGATACTCTTTTGAAATTATACGTTGTACAACTAGATTTTCTGTAACAATGCATCTTTCAGTAATTCAGTTACATACATTTTGAAATGTAACAATCAATCATAACTCATAATAAAGTGCATGTTCAGTTTTTGCTATCTGAAAGTTAAAATGCTCATTTGATGTAATTGTAATATGTAATATGAAAATAAATGTGTAGGTAACAGGTACTGATGTGTTTTTATTGTTTACATTGATCAGCCATAACATTAAAACCACCTGGCTGATTTTGTGCAGGTCTCCTGTGTGTGTGTAATTGCATAAGTGTGTAATTGTGTGTGTGTATGTTACCTCTCTTTGTGAACTGTCCATTAGGACTCCAAAAGTACCGAGTTTATGGCACTGACAGCGCACATGTGATGTGTTCCTGTAGACAACACTGCAGTCTCTCACTGTCCAGCAACCTCCTATTGACATACTACAAAACACACACACACACACACACACACACACACACACACACACACACACACACACACACACACACACACACACACACGGTACAGTCAATAGGATGTAGATGTCTTTGTTACTTCACAACTTCACATTTGAGTGCACACATCACACTCATGCACAGATGGAAACTCACGTGCTGGTGTGGTTCCACTGCACACACAGAGGCTTGCTGCGGTTGCTGGTCTCCAGCAGGCGGAACTCCAGCATGATGGGGGAGTCCAGGAAGCCGTCCACAAACGACTGATTATTATAAACAGACACACTCACCACCGGGGAGTTCAGCACAGGGTGGCGTGGCAACCTGCAGGTAAACACATATACCGCAACATTTGTACAGTGTTTAGATCTGCCTCGCGACATACATTTGTTCTTCCTGTACCAAAAGCAATTTCACTGTAACTTTTGTTTCTGACATGCTCTTCTGTCTTCAGTCCAATACAATAAAAACATTTTACATGAATCATAGTTCTAAATAATATTAAACCACTTTATAATTAGCAAAATGCCTACCCAACGATTTTTAATTTACTAATCCGGTACAATGTCACAGCTTTCAAATAAGGACACTAAGACGTTTTACATACAAATTAATGTTACAATGTGTCCAGAATGATGAACAGATGCTTCTGGAATGAAAACTGTATAACATCAAGATGTAAGTTAACATAGAATTCATCATATTTCAAAAGTGGAGATCAAATCTAACATCTGAGGAATAAATACAAATGTGGCCTGTGCAAGTCATAATATTATAAACTATTTTGCAATCATAAATTGGGCATTCGGCAAGTGATTAAAAAATTGTCACCGTGACAGGTCACAGTTTGGCCTACCAAGATCCACCCACAGATATGTTTTTTTCAAAGCAGCTGTTACTGGGCAAGCTGTACAGAACATGAGCTCAAATTCCATTCAGCATAATGAGAAATCGCAGTGCACAGCTGGGCCCACTGTACAACAACATACACAGCAACTGTGCAAAGGCAGACACACACATAGGCTCCCAGCAGCCAGTGTCAGCATTAAGAGTGAAAAAACATAGACACACACACACACACACACCTGACTCCGCGGCGGTCGGTGTGATATTTTGGAGGTAGAGCAGATCCCAGGCTGCGGAATATGAGCATAATGACAATGGTGATGGGTGGATCAGGCAGAAGCACAGACCGCCGAGCTGCCGGCACCTCTGGAGTCTGATTGGCCAGGAGACTCACCAAGGCTGGTGGTGGCGGGGCTGAAACTGAAGACAAGATCATTTCAGACGATGAGGGAAAATAATATCCAGACCAAAACCTTAGCAGCGGCTGAGAAAAAAAAAAGAGCCCTCAGTGGCACAGTCCTATGAAGGCTCCTTTCTTGCTTTATCACATCATTGGACAGAAACTGATGTGAACGGTGTTAATATGAGTGACAGTAAGCTGGTAAGCAAGACATTGATGTGAATGATGCAGTGTGGCAGGCAAAAATGATTCTGTTTGTGGTTAAATGTTCAGCTCACTGAAAAGCCTACACTAAGACCCCTTATTGTTAGTTATCTCCATAGTGACAATTTTTAACCTCCTTTGTTATCCAGCGTTGAGAAGGATGGGTTAGTTTTTTGAGCCTTGGTTCTTTGAGCCAAGGTTTCTTCTTGCAGCTTTGATCATTTTTTCTTGCACACTGTCAGCTTTTTCTGTAAAGCTGCTTTGTGACAACACCGCAAAAGCATCATATAAATTAAACTGAATTCAGCTGAAAGTAGGTTCATTTTACATGCTGCACTCACTTTACACCCACTTAAACAGATATATTAAAGAAATTTACTGTACTGTATTATACTGTGTACTTCTTAAATGATAGGTAGTCTCTGTACACAAAGTTTTAGCGAAAGCAGAAGACTGTGAAGGACATGCTGGTAGCATCCTTGAAAACGTAGGCTGAATTTCTTGGCAACAATCAAAGGATTCTTCTGACTGGAACAGCCTTCAATGACACAGTGGTTTAGAAATGCAGACCAATTGGAACGTGGTCCAGCTTTTGGAATGCAACTTATTTCAAAACTGGCACACAACAACCACATCTACTACATCTTTTATGTGTGTGTGTGCATGTGTTTGTTGTGTTTGTGTGTGTGTGTGTGTGTGTGTGTGTGGGTGAAAGAGAGAGAGAGAAAGAGAGCGAGATTACCAATTAAAGCTAACAAATGAAGTGCAAGACAAGCTAGAGGGAGAAACTCCACAAAACGAAACAATCATGTGTGTAGATGTGTATAAAAGTACAATATGGAGTTGACTGTAAACTAAGGGGGTGACTAGATGATGCCTTTTTAGATCTGAGATGCTGTGTCTCATGTTTAAAAAGAGTCAGGCTGTGCTTCTTAGAAGTTCGTTAACACATGTTATTGACAAGCAGGGAGACACCAGATCAGTATAGTGATCTGAGAGAATGTAAAAAATGTGAAAAAATTATTTCATTAAAATTAACAACAAAAATGATTACTTTTTGTTGAGTGTTGTTCCACCCTGGATGCTCAAAAACAACAAAAATGCACATTTCCTTCATGTTGGATGGGTGACTGACTAAAGAAAAGCCATCTTCGACCTTGACTGTTCATCTGTGATGACCTATAGTGCGCTTTTCTATCACTTAGCAAAAAAGTTGATGGCTTTTAAAACGTGTGGTTTAAAAATACGAAGTGTGTTATGCAGACTAGAGGAGCTCTTTTTAGACATGGTTCAAATGCTTCTGATTGTTTGAAATGGTATCATTTCTTGTAAAGCACTTTGTAAACATACTTTAAAGAGGTGTTGTACATAAAATGCATAAGTATCTTTGATAAAGTGCATATGAGGTGAATGAGAGTGGCCAAAGTGTATTTTGTAGCCGTTTTTTCTTGAGGTGCAGAAACTAAAAGTACTTTTGAGAATAAGGGTGTTATGGTGAGAGGGGCCTCGTTCATGACCACTCTGTCTGGAACCAGAAGTCGGTGTTTTTGTAAGAAAAGAGTAAAAGTGTATGTAAGAGTGTGTGCTTTTCTCATGTTACTTACAGTAGTTGCGTTGTGGCACTAGGGCACTAGGTGGCAGCACTACATGTGTGTGACTATCCCACAGCAACTGCCCGCGGAACAGCGTGCTATGGTAGCGAGGAAACCGTCTCCGCACATGTGTGTGGTTCTCCACGCGGTCAACAGTCATCACTGAAGAGGGTGCAAACACACATCCAAACACAGTTAGCTTTAGTATCACATTCTGTACCAGTGATCACCAACACTAATCCTGGAAATCTGCTGTTGGTACCAAGATATCTCCAGCTAAAAAGCTCATGTTTCAGCTGGTAAAGTTCCACTGGAAAAGCACTGATGGAGTTAAATTTTGTAAATATGTAGTTCTTCAGGACCTAAGTTGGTGACCACTGCTCTACACTATCAATAGATTCCTATATAACTTGAAAATTCACTGGGGTAATAAGCATTAGGTTAAGCTGGTTTGGGGTGTATATGCTTGTGTGTATAACTTACCGATATTAGGTGCCACCAGTGCTACAGGGTTGAGGTAGGTTTGTTTCATGTTCTGAGCGAGGGTTCGAGAATATTGCTCTAAAAGGTCTGCCAGGCCTGCTGCTCCACTTTGGCCTGTGTTCTGAGCCCTCCACAGCCCTGCACTGGCTGGACCCAGCAACACACTGCAGGCACGCAACACATTCTGCAGAGAAAGAGAGAGACACAGACAGAGACAGTTAGGAAACATCCACAATACAAGTCTTATTGCTCAGTTCTATTTTATACCACAATTGGTTCACTTGCAATCACTTGATAAATGTTATCACTGGCCTTTGCTATACTGACAAATATGAGCAAAAGGTTGATAAATGCAAAAAGCCCTATAACCAATCACATTTTTTTTAATTTACTCTAAGATTGAGCTGATTGACAAAAGTAATGAGAATCGCTATCACAATGGCTATTAATGTGGACAATTTAAATGTCTGAAAATGTAGCTTTAAGATGCACAATATGTTCTTGCAATCTGTTTTCGTTTAATGTGCAGTCTGTATCTAATATCCTGGTCCTGACCATGTCTGGCTGCAGAATACTCCAGCAGCACGAGTCAGCACTTTTTTGTCTCACTTACAGCAGCTTTCCACACACAGAACATCTTTCTTCACAAGGAATCTTTTGCCTGATCATTTGAGTCAGGGTGTTCATGTAATCCACTTAAAGTAGATTTAACGACAGTTATGCAGGTAAATCTTGAATGATGCCACACCAACTATGAATTTGAAATGCTACGGCATTTTAATTCATTGCAAGACACATCACCTTTGCAATATAAGGCAACATAATCGCAAAATGGTATTTTGTACATATTGTGAAGTTCTAGCTGACAGTGAAGTGAGCATTCCCATTAAAGACTGATGTGATCGGTCACATATCTGATTCAGGATTTACTGTGAAAGTGGCCCAAAATCTGATTTGGGAAGACTGCTGTGTTCGCAACTGGAAAAATCAGATCTGTGTCACAAAAACACCAGATTTGTTCTACTTCAGCATTGCGGTGTGAACATAGTTTAAGTTAAAGAGACAGAGTAACGATGAGGCCAGATGGAGGATGAAGGGCAGAAAATACAGAAAGCTGCAATGTTTGCGTGGTAGAAATGCTTACTTCTGTGAAGTGTGCGTCCTGTGTGGCCGTCAAGCCAAAACCGGACTGGAAGCTCTCAAAGGTCAGGAGGCGGGACAGCAGTCTCTCAGCAATTTGGAGGTCATTGCCATAGAGACGGGGCGTTGTCTCCGTGACGTCACGCACCTGATGAGCCAGCTTCTTCTCAATGATTGTGTTAAGCTCTGTCTCGTTCCTCTCAACAGCCTCCAACTGTACACACACACACACACACACACACACATTTATATATGTTTATATACAGTAGGCATTATGCATTATTAGGAATCCATACATGTGTGTCTGTATATGTGTGTCTGTGTGTGTGTGTGTTAGTTTTCTGGCTTACCGCTGTGTTCAGCTCAACGAATGTCGGAGAAGTACAATTATACAAATCTGGCTCCAGCCAGCCTCGGTCTACATCACAGTGACGAATAGCAGCTCCTGGTAGACACAAACAATAATTAGGGTAATTCATTCATTCAGGCATGTCATAACATTACACAACCACATACACATTTTGTCACCAAAGATAGCAGGCCTGTTATTTGCCTTAAACTGGTTCAAAATTAAAGACTGGACATGTTAGGTTATGTAATTGGTACCTTCTGATGTTTGACTACATCATTCTGTACAAGGGACAGGGAAAAATGATCTCAACCAATATTGTCTTATCATGTTTTCACTCTCTCCTACCAGCCCATTTATCATCAAAACCCATTCCTGGATGCATGTACATAGAGCAGCACAGGCACTGTTCTGTTTCTCGCCTCACAGGACTGACTCTCTCTTTCTCAGTTTTTGGACCAGTTGTAAAACAGTTTCTGATCAGTTATTTGAATTTGTTCATGCTGCAACTGTTGTTCATGTTAACACACGTGAGGTCATTCAAGGGCAGCATTTTTTTTCTGTGTTTCAAACATTTCTGCCCACTGGTGGATCTGCTCTGACTCCATTTTTCTTTCAGAATGCCCAATTTCCATGATGCAATCAAATGTTCCTTAATGACCCATACCCACCCAACCTGTTTAGACATTCAACCCACCCCACCTGATTTGCAAAAAAAAAAAAAACAGTAAACAAACACAATGTCTCTGTAAGATATATAACTTATAATGCTACTTTTCATTTTCTGACCTGCCCAATCAACACTTTCTGATGGAGAAATGGAGATTGTTGATCTGCTGTGGCGACCTCTAATTGGAGAAGCCGAAAGTAGAAGTAGTATGAAGTTGTCACAAACACACATACACACAAACACCCACCTACTGATCCTTTAGGACAGGGTACCACAGCAGGCAGGTTGAACTTGGTCCTGGGCCACCAGATCCCCAGTGTGATGGTCTTGGGACAGCCATCATAGATCACTGTGGAAGTGGACAAGGAGAGCAGCAACTTGAGAGCTGTTTATTCCACATGTACTGTAGAATTTAATGCACATGGTGTATGAGGTTTAGATGAAGTTTCATACTGTTCATGAACCAAGGTTAGCACACCATTAATTATGACTGTAATTATATAAGCAAAAAATATTTACATTATTTTTAACTTTACAGGCAATGGTAGACCAGAAGAGTATGACATAGTTTTACAGGCCTTTGAGTCTCCTGAAAACCAATTTGACTGATGAATGAATGAATGAATGAATAAATGAATAATTGGATAGACAGCAGGATGGATGGATGGATGGATGGATGGGTGCATGGATGGACGGACAGACAGATGGATGGATGTGTGCATGAATAGATATGTGCACGCTTGGATAGATGGACAGTATCATGATAGATGGATGGATATTAAATGGACAGATTAGATGACTGATGATAGATAGGTGTCTGATGGTTGAATAAAAAGATGAATGAGGCATATGCAGGAGCATCCATGGAATCAAAGTCAGTCTGATGAGGTGTTTAAATGAGTGTGAGAGTGTTTGTGTATGTGTGTGTGTGTGTGTGTGTGTGTTTGTGTGTTGGGGGGTTGGTATGTTTGATTGTTTGAGAGAGAGATTCAGTCTCACCTTCACAGCCCGTCTGTGTGACCTCAGCGAATGGGTTGTCACACATGTTGCACTGTCGACCAATCACACCTGGCCTGCACTGGCACTGACCGCTTTCAGGGTCACATGACCTCGAGAAGGAGCCCACTGGGTAGCAGTCACATGGCAGGCACACGTCACTGCCCCGCAGACGATAATGGAACTCCTGACACACATATATGCACACACACGCGACACAAATACACAGATACACAAACCCCCCCACACAAACACACAGTCAAGCACAAATGCACACAAACATCAATACACAGACACAGTGATAGAAAAATAAACACAACCATTCAAATCCACGCACACAAACAAGTCACAGTTCATGATGAAACATCCACATTTAAAAAACACAACACAGAGGCAATTCATGCACAAAGACATGAACACCATTCAAAAACACAAACACATAATAGATAAACCCACAAAGACACAAATACACATATTTACACGAAGAATTACCCACACATATATACAAATAAAAAGGACATCATATTACACAAACGTATAGATAAGAACACACAAACACACACACACACACACACACACACACAGACAAACATGAAAACAGAGAGACAGAGCAGACCAGTAAGATGACACAAACTACACTCAAACTGACAAACATTAACCACAGGCCTCATTCCAATACACAGTATAAAAGAGGCTTTTACAACTGTAAGCAAACGTTTGAATACCCTTGATAAAAGTATATATCCTCTATGTACATATACCACAAACATGTGGCCTGTTTTGTTATGGCACGTTTTATATTTCATGCCTTTCCCCCTAAGATGTTAAAACAACTTGGAGGAAAATGCCATTCTATGTATATTCTCTGTAGAGAGTATGTACATAGTTTTATGTCTGTTGACCAGTGCTGTTTGGTCACTTGGCTATATAGCTATACAATACTGCCCTTGTAAACACTTGAAAACCTTTAAATAAACCGCAGAGGAAGATCTACCATGAAAGGAATGCGTTCTAAGTGTATTTTATAATAGTGTTCATTTCCAACCCTAACAGTGGTCCTTTTGAAGCATCATTTCAAACAAGGCTGAGTACTATCGCACCACAATAATCCAGCACAGCATATTCAGACTCAGATAAGCATGGATGTGTCTCTAACATAACTTTAGGGCGTGTAACATCATGTAGCGTGACTAATCCTGCTTAATTAAGGTTTACACACATGTGAATCAATTACCATATGCCTCAAAGGCTAACTATGCTGCCAATTACTCAGCATGTGTGCTCATGTGTTTGTCTTTTTCACAGAGCCTATACACAAACACACACACACACACACACACACACACACACACAATAGCAGTGAAGGCACAGTAAAAAAATGTTTTGCTCCTTATGTGGTCAATGTGCTGCAGGGTGCCGGCAGGGGCATATTGAGACAGAATTACATTGGGAAGTGTTTTCAGTAATTCCCCTTATTAGCAATAACTCAAGCTGTTGTAGTATCTTTACATTCCACTACATATGGTGCATGCAGGTCATCATAATTTTAATGTGTAAGGAAGTATTATTCTGCTAGATGTAACATTTTGAATGCAGTGTAGGAACAGCACAGATTCAGAACTCTCTAAATTCTCTAAAAGTCACTGTATGTACCTGTCCATTTTTTGTGTAAATATTTTGTAAGAGGTTTTTAATTCATTTTAATTGGTCATAAACAGAAGAATGGATCGCAGAGCTGTAAAAGAAGGCAGATTTTGTGGGTAAGACAGGGAGATTTCAGAAGGTCAGACATCGGGGAGCGTCACAGGGGTGCGGATTAGAGATTAGAGATCAAGGGGCCTGGGTATGTGTGTGTGTGAGTGTGTGTGAGTGTGTGTGAGTGTGTGTGTGTGTGTGTGTATGTGTGTGTGTGTATAGCGCGAGAGAGAACGACACAAAACCCCCTTCTCACAGCCAAGTCTTGCGCTGAAGCATCTTCAGGAGCTTTCAGAAGTCAAAGCCGTGTGTAATTCACATAGAACAATAACCTCACGTCGTCATGGTAACACGTCGGAATGGGATCAGTGCATGGATTTTCAGATTAGGGTCAAACAACGGGATTAGAGGTCGGGTTATGGTGGGAGATGATTCAATTAGGGGGCAGTGTGTCTATATACGTGTGTGTATGTGTGTGTGTCAATTTTTTAACTCTCTGTTTCCTAGGTCCGCACATATAGTGACGTTACACTCAGGTCATGGTGGGATTACATGTTACATGATATGTAAACTGCGTATGCTGTTGGTGACAGCGTGTATGATCTTAGGCATTCACACAGGTGCCCGATTAACCCTTATAGGCCACAGCTACAAAAATAGAAGCAATAACAAAAGTAACATTTTATATGAATTATATGAATTATTTCTCACTCATTCAACCCACTGAAGCAAGCAATTAAATTAAAGGCGCAGATTCGAAACTTTCAACAGATACCACGTTTGTGTTCGTAAATGAAAGAGCAGATTTTTTTATCATGATATAACTTTGAAAAAAATAGTTCTGCATAGTCTTGTTTTCCATGGAAAAAAACTCTTGTTTTTACCAAAGCTAAAACAAAAAGTAAGACATCAGAGTGCAGACTTGGACCTGTTGCAAATCAAACAATACTACAATTTTGTATTTTTCATTTTCTAATTAATTATGGATTTATGTAAATTTCTATAGATCCAGAGAACTAACAGTCTTTCTAGCTGGGGGTCTAGCGTGGGCAGGTCATACTGCAAAGTGCAATTTCAGTCTTTATTATTGATCATTCAATTACTGCAGCTGTTGCTGGTTGAACAGTTGACGGACATATCATGAGAAATGTGCAAAAGGGTGTTAAAAGTATGTTTAACTGTGTGTGTGTGTGTGTGTGTGTGTGTGTGTGTGTGTGTGTGTGTGTGTGTGTGTGTAGACTGGCACCTTGCAGTGGCATTGCCCGCTGGTCTTGTTGCAGTCCGGGTCAAAGCCTTTACTCGTATCACAGTGGCACGGTCCACATGTAGGATTACCCCACCAGCCACGAGGACACTGCTGTTCACCCCTGTGACACACACAAACACACACACACACACACACACACAGATTAATCCCCTCATACAGTTATACACACTGACGCATACAGTGATGATCAACAATGGAAACATGTGGAGAAGCCAACATCTCGTGAGAGAAAGAGAGCAAGTGAAAGAGAGAGAGAGAGAGAGAGAGAGAGAGAGAGAGAAAGGGAAAGAGAGAGAGAATATGAGAGAGCAAGATAATGTGAGAGTGAGTGAGTAAGAGAGAGAGAAAGAACGAAAGAATAAAGCAAGGATTTGACAGATTAAAGGGAGCAGATGAAATTTCTGGGATTTGACCAGGGGAATGGATGTGTGTGTGTGTGTGTGTGTGTGTGTGTGTGTGTGTGTGTGTGTGTATGTGTGTGTGAGTATAAGTTGGTGGAGGGGGTGAGGCAAAATAAAGTCAAGAGAGTTGCTGCCTATTGGCAAACCTAAGCCCCCTTTCATCCTCTCAAAGCCACTGACTCTCAGTTACAAACAAAAACACACACCAAAATACAGTTGAGCAGACAACCATGAGTATCACAAACACTGCCCCTGCCCCTTCCAAGCACACAGCAAAGCTTAGGTCCAGGGCTGAAAACTATAAACCACTGCAATACTATTAACCTGAACTGTATTTTTATGTATGTATGTGTGTATGTCACAAATATTTTGTGACATACACACACGTGAAAGTTTTGTGTGTATGTGTTACATCAGCATCTATGTCAGACTCTGTGTTTGTTGTCATATAATGTGAATCATAATATTAAAGCACAGAAAAATAGTTTTGGTTACTAAGGCCGAAGTGAGAGTAGGCTTGGGATGAAGGCTTATATTTGTTATAATAATAATAGGAAATATTATTACACGCACACATGTACATACATACATTATTATACATTATTAATACATATAGGCTCCTGTCTGAAGAAACCTTTGCATTTCCAAATATGTGATTTGATCAGAATAAACATTATTACATTTTCACAAAAATTGCACCATTTCTTTTGGTTTTATATATAACAGTTTACAAATGGGAACTTACACACATACATACAGGAAAACTGTACGGCCCCCTGTCGTCACAAAACAAATCTCTGCATGTATGTCTGTGTGTGTGTGTCTGCATTTGAGTTTTTGAGTGTGTGTGTGTTTGTCAGTCTGCATAAAAGTGTGTGTTGGTACCTGTGTTGGCAGTACTGGCCATAGTGATTATCTCCACAGTCACAGATGTAGCCATGGGACGAGCTCGGTTTTCTGTGGCACTGGGCTTCATTCTCACACGGGTTCAGCTGACATGCATCTGTACAGCTTTTACCATAAAAACCTGCAAACCACAAAACACCCTCACTTTGTTTACCCGCAATTACACACATTCTAGTGGATCTGTTTATAAGTGTTATCGTTATCTAGCTGTTTCAGCTGATTTCAGTGGTCATTCTTGTATAAATAATAATTAAAAAATAATAGAAACAGGTACAGAGATATTCTGTTCTATTCTGTTCTGAAAAGACTTTCTCAGGAGCACATTTCTTTTACAGATTATGATAATCATAAAAGCCAAGGAATATGATGATAAAATCAACCGATAATGAAAACCACAAAAGAGCTTTCACAATTTGAAATAACATTCGTTGACTATATTGGTTGCAGTAAAAAAAACTACCCAAATTCAAAGGGAGATTATATTGAGATGGGCCTGACTTATTGTCTCATATCGCCTTGCTGCAACCAGCCCACATTCCTCAGCCCTGCAAAGAAACAACATTGAACCCATGTCACTGTCAAACTCAAGAAAGTAAGAAAGTCTTTTTGACAGCTTTGAGACCGAGGATGGATCAAAAAGAGCTTCACAAGGCCTCCGTTAGATTGGATCTGAGAGTACACGAGTAGCCTGAGTGAAGGATAAGGGTCGGCTGATGTCATCAAGTTCCATAGTTTGTGTTAAACTACACGTGATTGCTTTTTGCCTCCACATATTTCATGAGAGTTGCTTGTGGTGATTCAAGGGAGGATATTGGTATAAACTAATGGGTACTGGAATATATTAATGCTCCATTAATACTCCATAAACTTTTTTTTTTGCATGAGTAAAAATATTTTTTGCATGAGTAAAACCTGCTGTAGTAATGTTTTGTGCATTGTTTGAATGTGAGCCATGCATATTCAAAAACATGAAATGATAACACTGTGGGAGCTGTATTCTTCATAAGATGCATTACATAAAATAAGACTGCGTACTTAGTTTAACAAGGAGCAGATGGTATATGTGGCACACTCACAGACACACACACACACACACA
>JBBPCX010000016.1:15691752-15712042 GCA_037974365.1 Hydrocynus forskahlii | reverse complement strand
ACACCCACAGCACGAAACTGTGTGTGTGTGTGTGTGTGTGTGTGTGTGTGTGTGTGTGTGTGTGTGTGTGTGTGATTATGTGTAAGAGAGACTTATACTCACCTGAAAGATTAAGTGTGTGTATTGTTCGGCCTGTGCCTGTAGCAGTACGCCATCTTTGGCGCGGGTGCGGAACACCAGGCCCAGGTACCAGGGCGTGCTGATGGTGACGTCATTCTTCAGATCCCACCATAGAGCACTGTTGCCGAGGAAACGGTGGGGGTGCGGCATCACTGCAGGGGAGGCGGGGTAATGAAATCAGCTGGGAGCACCATTATAGGACCAGTTTTAAATAAAAGCCATCTCATTTCATTTTTTAGCGCTAGTGATCCAAACTGGCTAATTATCTCAGACTCTCAGCAAGCTGTGTTTGTTTTGGTAACAGACGGCGAGTTGCCTCGTCCCATGCAGTGGAACACCCAGCGATCTCGTGAATATTTAATGCCATATGCACACAACGCCAACAAAACTGAAGAGATGTTTAATAAGAGCCCCAACATGAAGATACTTTAATTACTTGTCAAATAAATCACAGAAAAAATCAAAATGAGATCCATTGCGACACATCCATTGCATGAGGATGTGTGTGTGAGTGAGTGTGTGCGTAGTAGGACCTGGTTGATATGAAAACTTTGCGGCCGATACGGATACCAATTTTAAGGGTAAAAAAATTGGATTATTGACGATACACTGATCAGCCATAAAATATAATGTTAAAATTATGAAGGTCCCCCTCATGCAGCAGCTCTGATCTGTCAAGGCTTGGACTCCACAATATTTCTGAAGGTGTGCTTTTGTATCTTGAAGTCCTCAATATATTAAACTAGTTTGTCCATAACATCTCACAAATGCTCAAACAAATTGAGATCTGGGCAATTTGAACAAATCCAACCTTCAACTTCTGTTATGTTCCTCAAACCATTCCTGAACAATTTTTATAGGTACTAAACATTGCATTCTGGGAACACCCTGCTGTTTTGGAGTTGCTTTTCTGGAGATCTTCAGTTTTATTCAATTGACCTGTTAGTGGTTTTAATGTTGTGGCTTGTTAGTGTAAAAGCTGATTTAATTATATATTTAGATCTTAATTCATACTTAAGTAGTTTGAGTTTAACAGCGCTCTACTGGCTGGTAAGATCAGTTCTCAGTTGTCACACTTCAATAAACACCAGAAAGTCTCATAACACCACCCACATTTGTGTATGGATTGGTTTGGTGTTTCTTATTTTTAGGAAGTTTGTTTCATAAAAAACATTTTTGTGCTATAACACTTAAGGTAAGGGCTTGTGAAATGCTTTTTAATCGTTTTAATCACTATTTCATATTCTAATGCTGTGGGCAACTCAGCAGCAGATTTTGATCAAATTTGATAAGATTTTGCTATATCTTCAAGAGATTGCAAATTACAGTCCTGGAGATACCACAGCCAAAAGTAATTATGAGTAACATTTTAGTGCTGATAAAAATGCAAGTCTGAAATAGTGTGTATTTGTGTTTCTCACCATGACTACAGTCCTTGCCCCCAAAGCCCAGAGGGCAGTCGCAGGAGAAGGTTTCCCAGCTGACTCTGCAGGTGCCTCCATTTTGGCAGGGGTTAGACTTGCAGAAGGGCAGCTTAGCACTGCAGCCTATCAGAGACAAGCAAAATAACACAATTACATCACACTGCACTAAGGGCATCACACACAACTACACCATCCATAAAATGTCTCAGAACTATTTTAATAACAATATTTGTCCCTGGTTTACCATAATTTACCTTTTTTGTTCTAAGGTAACATATGAGTACACATCACGATATTTGTGACAGGACCTTGGAAATAATGCCAAAGGCCCTATATGTATCCCTTTGATGTGATGTCAGCACTGTTACAACACATGCTTTTGAAAAGAAAACCATATGATCATTGTTTAGGTAAAAGCTACTCTTCACTTCTACTATTAGCAAATGTTCATGCTGTTTTCATGTTTACAAAACTTTGGCAGGTGATTTTTCATTTTAAACTGAAAAGTAAGACTAAAAATCAAGCACTACTGGCAAAACTGCAAAGAAATGTGAAGCTTCCCCAAACTTTAAAATAATTTATTTATACTGGTTTGAGCAGTGATACCACTGCTGACACAAAGAACAGAGCAGATTTCAGCATCACCTGGCAGAGTGCCATTATTAGCAACATATCCT
Organism: Hydrocynus forskahlii; assembly: GCA_037974365.1. NCBI lineage: Eukaryota > Metazoa > Chordata > Actinopteri > Characiformes > Alestidae > Hydrocynus > Hydrocynus forskahlii. The sequence continues at coordinate 15,709,821 of JBBPCX010000016.1, read as the reverse complement.
GCCATGTCCACCGGTCTGTTGTCAATGTGGAGGTCTTTCATACATCCAATAAACTCTCGGGTTCCAAATGGAAAATTGTCTGGAACATTTGGCACTCCACCCAGAAACAACGGCCCAGTCAGATCCAACGATCTAAGAGAGAACGAGAGAGAGAGAAAGGTCATGAAAAATATTTGTTTATACTAAGAAGAGGATTTTGAGGACCCCCAGAAAATTCTAAGGTTCTTAAAATAACCCTTTAAGGTCTATATGTTAATCTAGGAACCCCTAAAGATATCAGGGTGCTTTATCGAACAAAGTGAGGTAAAAGCTTTTGGACTATCAGGGGTTTCACTAGAAAACCAAAGATCCCTCAAAAAACAGTACAGGTTTTTAACCCACCTTTGAGTTCCTCTTTAGATAACTTTTGTTTTCAGTGTGAATATGCCTAATATTGTTTCAACAATACCTGTGTGTGTGTGTGTGTGTGTGTGTGTGTGTGTGTGTGTGTGCTCACTTCTTGTTGCTGCTCTGTTTGCCCTGTGCTGCACAGCTGTAGTTTCCCAGCTGAACTCCAAACCTCAGAGCGATGGCAGTGTCACAGTCATCTACACTCACCACTGCCACTTTCTCATCAGAGGGACCCTGCACCTCTCCACTAACACTCCGCTTGGGCTGCAACACACACAAACAGTCAAATAACATCATGACCGCTAAGGGTACAGGGTAGATGATGAACAGGTGATTAGGAATCATTTCTCAAACATAACTTCTGTATAGATACTGATAACACATCTAAATCAACTGTTAGTTACAACCTGCACACCCACCCACACACACACACACACACACACACACACACACACACAGACTGACCTTGTTATAGTAGTGGATGTGGACAGTATGCCAGTTCCCATCACTCACTCCTCCAGGCAGGTAAGGGCTCACCTGTGTGGATGACTCACCTGAGGTAAAGAACACACACTGGTCAGGCTAAAACACACAAAGACACACACACACACACACACACACACAAACACACACACACACACACACACACACACGCACGCACACACACACACACACACACGCACGCACGCATACCTGTGGAGTACTTGAGCACCACTTGTCCATCTACTACCTCTAATGCCAGGAAATCGTGTTTCTCGTTAAAACGTCCATTATAGAACAGTAGTCCACTGCTCTCCAGAGTGGCAAATCTGTAACACAGACATAATAGTAACAATAATGATACTAATGAAAAGAAAAAGAAACAGAAGTAGGAAAGAATAATATAAGACAAAGCAAACTAACTACATCACCCAAAGAAGTTTAAAAAACATATAATCACCGAAACACACTTCCATTGTTATATATATTTTTACTTTTTTTAATATGTATTATTTGAAAATGAACAATACTTTACAATGGACATTTTGGAGAGTTTTAAGTTTTTTTCAAAGTTATTAAATGTATCAAATGTATATATTTGTATATATTTATATATTTATTTATATGTTTATATATATTTTTATATATTTATATTGAAATATATATAAATATATATTATACATATTTATATATTGAAAATGTGCAATGGCAGTAGTTTACAAGAAAGATCTTTAGACACTTCTTAAAACCTCAACACAGCTTGAGACTCTCCTGTCTAGAGGAGGAGTGCTCTAGAGACTGTTTTAGTCTTATTAAAACAACTGTTTTCCAGTTGCATGTGATCTGTAAGCAGTATGTTTTTTATCTTTTTATCTTTGTATTTTAATTATTGTACAGCCAGTGTTCATTGATTTAAACAAGCCTTCAAAGTAATTTGACCAGACTATTAAAATGCCATTTAATCTGATTTACACTTAAGCATTTCATTTGATATGATGAAAATAATTTTTAAATTAAAGCCATGGGCCTATACAGTATAACAATCTGTCATACAATAGCAGTTCTGATGAAAAACAAATACTGTGTGTGTATGTAAGTGTGTGTGTGTGTGTGTGTGTGTGTGTTCATATAATGGAATTTATTTGGTTTGTGGCTCTGATGGAACATGTAGAGTTTTAGGATTGTGTGCATGAGCACATGTTTTTGTGAAGTAGTGAGGGAGAACAGAGGCTAATATAGAAACAGAAAGAAAGAGAGTGGAAAGGGGGGAAATGTTGGGTATCGAGGGAAAAGTGAGTGGTGCTTTTGTTTGCCTATTGTTGGCGTTGGATGCTGTTACTAAATAAAATATCGGCTCCACATATCATGGGGATTAAAACCCAAAATCCATTATATAACCTCTACACTATAGCAACCCACTCTGGCCAATCACAACACACGAGCGATATACAGCGCTCACAATGGGGAAAAGACAAGAGGGGATGATGAACGAGAGCGAGAGAGTGACAGAGATCAAGAGAGAGAAAGAGAGAGAGAGAGAGAGAGGAAAATGGAAATCCACAGGAGCGTGAGGACGAAATGAAAGGAAAAAGAAAAAGAGATAGAAAGATGGAGGCTGGCAACTAGTCTGCTAGACACACCTGGCACCCATGACTCTTTTCCTTCACTCTATCACTTATTGTTTCACAGATTAAAAAAATTTGCGTGTATGTCTATACAGTGTCAACACCACTGAAAGGTTTCTAATGATGCTTGTTTTTACTGTGCACGCTTTATTTTTCAACCTGAAAGCAAAACTGACATTTGTTGCCTCCTTATTGTCATTTTCCTGCTCATATTAAACCCCATTCATCATATCATGACATTAAAAAGACAGAAATCTCGTTTTCCTGCAATCTTTGACTGAGCAGTAATGACTTTGCCTGCCCTTTAAGTCATCAAGTTTTGATTACATCACCGTGCACAAGCATGCTGGGGAAAATAATATTAATCAGGATTATGATGTTTTACCCCCCTTTCCCCACCACCACTCCCACCTGAGTCATTTCAAGTTCGGTGCCTAATGAACATGCTAATTAGGATTTTGATTTGTCGAGTAATCACAGTTTTGTCATCTGGAGTTTCAATTAAATATACTCTCAAAACACAGGTTTTTCTACCTGTGAGACTTCTCCTTTTTTTGTACCAAACAACACTAAGATTTCCTCCACAATATACCGAAGCTGCGACACTCCCTTTTATGAAAGTAGGGCTTCTAATGTCATTTTTTTAACAGCAATGTTAGTACTGACATGACATTTGTGTGAATATTGTTATAAATGTTGTAAAGCAACCGTTTGATATGTGTATTTTTTAGGGTCGAACATGTGTTAAGGGTCGAACATGTTGATGTACCCCAATTAAGGCCACAGAAAACAACAAATTATGAATGTTAAATAAACACAAAATCTATTAGCTGTTGAGCTCAGCTCCTCTGGATGGACTTTGGAATTGGAATAGATTGGTATGATGGGTGGAAAACAAAACTAAAGGATAAATTCTTAAATAAAGCGGTAGTTATCTATGTGGACATACCTGAATTCTTACATACATTTGGGACAAAAACCTTTTTACTAGCAATATTTTCCATATTCCATATTCCTTATTATTGAAGAATATATTTAAGCTTGAAAAACACTTTTCAGTTTTTTGTCCCTTATACATCATTGTATCAGATGCTGTGGACTCAGATGGCATCTTTTTCACTGAATGACACATTGAGAGCAGTGACCCTGCCTGACACTGTGACTGACTTTAAATAAAATAGAGAGAAATTCACATTCCTCTGCTCTGAAAGCTCTAGGCTTGCACACATTAAAAAACAAAAACGGCCCTCCGTGTTGGTGTGTATGTTTGTGAGCCTGAGAGAGTATATGTGTGTGTGTGTGTGTGTGTGTGTGTGTGTGTGTGTGTGCATATACTCACGAGAGAGAGATGGACAGGTGGAATCTCTGGCGCAGGCCCCTGAACATGATGAAGGATTTGGGGGGGAAGGAGCGTGTGGTGACAGTGCAGTAGGGTCTCTCATAACCACCTGCTGGGCACTCGCAACGGAACCCACCGCCTGACAGCTCCCGACACGTCCCCCCATTACGACACACACCAGTCACACAACGGCCAGACCGCCGGTCAAACTCACACCGCTCACCTGAGAGAGAGAGAGAGAGGGAGAGACAGAGAGAGAGAGAGAGAAAGAGCGACGAGAGAGAGGGAGGTCATTACCCAGCTACAGGAAAGTCCCAAATTTAACCCAATCAAGTGCTGCTCCAGGCAATAGAACACACACTCCTCAGTGCCATGTTGGTGCAGAGAGTAGGGATTTGAAGAGAGAGTTATGTGTTGTCTGTTTTAAGGGGCTAATTAAAAGAAAAACAGGAATAAAATAGGATATAAAGCATCATTGAAGGCCATAACCTCCATGTACATCTTTAACTTAACAATAACTGTCTTTAAAATAACAATTAGTGTATAATACCCCTTTGGAAGTGGAAGAATTTAAGGGATTAAATGAAAGGAAGAACACTGTACTTAACACTATAATGTGAAAAATTACAGTAATTTCTGAAGTCATTTTCTATTTATTTATAGCACTTATACTGCACATCTCTGTACATCCTCTAACATCCAAGAATTTCTAAATGTACATCACATATGTACTCTAATGTGCACTCACAGTTGTCTGAGGGCCCTCAGTTGAGCTGTGATACGTAGAACAACATGTACCAATACAGACAAACATGATGAATTTGTGTAGCAAGCTTCCAGTAGCAAATGCTTCAATGTTCATACAGAAAACAAGAGCATTTTATCAAGCACACTATGAACTGAACAATACAGCAGTGCATGCACTTTTAGTAGCCATTAAGGCTACAAAGATCCACCAGCGTCAATAATTATAATATTACAGAATGAATTAGTTCTCTGGAACATGAAACACCATCATGGTTAGAATATAAAATGTGCAAAATGCATTCAAATGAGTGGGGTTGGATTAACACGTTTTAAAAAATGCAGAGGAAGAAATAAAATTAACTGAAATGAACAGAACTGCAAGACATGCTGCAAAGCTCTTCCCCTGTCGCTATAATACTGAGAGACTGACTGGATGAGACACTGGTCATTTTCCCAATGTGGTTTGCAACGGTTTGTATTATTAATATAATATCTGACATTTTAAGGTCTTTAACAAGACGTTTGACATGTTTCTCCCAGAGTGCACCATTTATTTTTTTACAGCAATCTGCTATATTTATGGAATACAGTGGATTCCTACACAGGTTACACAGTACATTTACAGCAATGGTTGAATCTGTGAAATAGAAAATCTTACAAATGAACATGTTGGAAATAAAACAAAATGAAATAGTAATGGTTTAATGACTTAAATTGCAGGAAGGATATAATCCACATTCACACATTGTAACTCCAACAACCTACTCCCACACATCACCTCTGAACACGAAAATCCCTCACTATTCTGCTCTATTGTGCAAACAGAAGTGCTAAATATTGCCGAGAGCAGCGGCAGCAGCTGAGTGTGTAGAGCTAAATGTTAAACTGCAGTCTGCTATGCTAAATCCCATTTAGTCTGGCTGGCTGGCTGGCTGTCTGGCCTTCTCTCTTTTCCTTTTCCAAGAGGAACATCCATGTCTGTCTGTTTGTCTGTTTGTCTGTCTTACCATTATTCGTCTGTCTTTCTATGTCTGTTTATCTGTGCTAACCTGTCTGTCTGTCACTTTTCCTTCCATCTGTCATTGTTTACGCATCTGTCTGTCCAAATCTCCTTTTCTTTTCATTCTGCATGTCTGTCTTACTGCCAGTCTTTTTGTCTTTCATTTGTCTTTTTATCATCTCTCTGTCATTCTGTCCATCTCTCTCCTGTGCCACCTCTGCACCCTGTCCCCCAATCTGTCTCCCTGTAGGTCTACTTTTCTCTGAGTCTCTCTTTATCTTTATTCTTGTCTCTCAATCTTCCACCCTTTCGGCTTCTCTGTCTGTCTGTCTCTCTGTCTTCTTCTCTGTCAATCTGTCTGCCTGTTTGCCTTCTGGATGTCTTTGTGTCTGTCTTTCTATTTTCTTCCCTGCCTCTCTGCTCTTCTTGCTGCCCTTCTATCATTCTGCCTGTCTGTCTATCATCTCTGTCTGTCTCTCTGTCACTAGAGTAAAAGTTTGTAATGTTAATGTACATTAAAAATTTAGAGACAATGAGTTTGTTTGTCAGTATGAAGTCGAACAAGTCCCTAGGTTCATTTTTTGGGATGTTTTCCTTCTGCTTGTCATTGTATCTTTATTCATTTTGTGTGCATGTGTGCATCTGTGTGATTTGTCTGTGTGTGAATTTGAAGATCGGACCCTCAGGCTTTAAAACTTTGTGCCAAATGATGGCTGAGTTTTGGCACTGTGCTGGTACAACACCCAGTTAACAAACCTCTGGCAACAGCTACTGCAAATGAATCAGTCAAAAATGCACATACACACACATACACCTACACACAATCGCTCTGTTCCCAAACCCCCTACAGTGAAAGTGTAGAATCTCTGCAGAGTTGTGCTTTTAAAAGCATTATGATCTCCAGCCTCTCCCACCCCTCCCCCTATACACTCGTACTGACCCCCACACACACCACAAAATCCTCCCTGTGGGTCTGTGAGCCTCTTGCCAGCTGGTCCTATATAACACACACACACACACACACACACACACACACACACACACACACACACACACACACAAACACACACATGCATCCAGCTTCAGGACACCAAAAACTCACAGACAGACACATACCACACAAATCAGCTAAAACCGCTTAAAATCACCCCAGGACAGATACACATGATTTTAGTGACTAAGTGCACACACACTTACACACACAAACCCCCCCCACACACACACACACACACATACACATACACAAACCCACACATACACACTCATCTTAAACACTCAGAAGTCCACCTGCTCAATTGTGCCACTGTAACATTTTTAACTCCAAAACACTGAAAGTGCTGAAATTAGGAGAAAATACAGTTTAGGGGAAAGTGTCTTGTTCAATATCTGTTGCAAGTATATGAACATGAAGAGTTTTAAAGTCTTTAAAGTAAAGCTTTAATCTCTAAACAGTAACATTTGGGAATGTTGTCTACTACTGTTATGTTAGAATGTAACACAGGATAGATGAACGGATGAATGCTTGAATGAACACATTAATGAATAAATGAATGCATGAATGAACGAATGAATTAAAATATTTAGACAGATAAGTGCCATTACTGTCTTTTGGATCAGTAGTTGAAAATAAGGTTTGGGGACTCTACATTCAAAATTCAAAATGCATCAAAATCAATGGGTTTTCACAGAAAGATAGGGAGGGATAAAAAAGAAAATCAAATGTGCTTATAATTAACTTTATATATGTGAAACTGGTGACCTTTCATTTACTACAGTTCGTTTTGCAGTTTTACATAAAAAGAATGATCCACGACAGATTTATTGCACTATATTGTATTGAATGATATTGAATGTCAGATGTCATATTAGAAATCTTGCTGAAAGAAGGAGCTTCTGAACACTCCTACCAGTTTATTGGTTTATGCTAATTAACTCTGTCTCGTGTTATAAGTCGGTCTCATGTTACAACATATAATTTGCATTTTACTAGTTTTCACCAGTTTAGGCTGTATTAAAAATATAATGGTTAACACTTGGTTGTAGCTTTTGATCAGCTTGATTAGACTGGATCACAACCAACAGGATCCCTTTTAAATGGGTGATTCTGGATGTTTTATAACCTATTGTTTACAGTAGAGACAAGTTTATGTAGTTTCAACTATTTTCTGTTCTGCTAAATTATGCAGGCTTTACAGTGCAGAGAGAGAATAACAGAGAGGAGAGAGAGACAGAGATGGGAGACAGAGAGAGAGAGGGATAAAGGCAAAGAGAAACAAACAGACGGATGAGAGAGAAGAGAAGGAGAAAGAGAGAGAGAGTGAGAAGTGAGGGAGAGAGGGAGAGAGGGAAAGAGAGAGAGAGAAAGAGAGGAGAGAGCGAGAGAGAGAGATCATTCCCTAGCCACAGGAAAGTCCCAAAAATAATCCAATAAAATGCTGCTCCAAACAGAGAACAGAACACACACTCCTCTGTGCCATGCTGGTGCAGAGTGTAGGGATTAGGAGCAGGTGACTCAGAGCCTGCAGATCCAGAAGCAGAAGCAGGATGAGGAGTGGGGCGTCTGGTGAGAATGTGGGCTGGCTCTGAGAAGCAGAGCTGTATTAACAGCAGGCCTAGCTACAGGCCCAGAGAACTCTAACATCTATTATCCATCCTCCTTCAGAGTGAAGAGTCCAAACACATACTCCCCTCACCATGTAACAATGATATATGTGCTTCTACATTTGCAAGAATCTCAGACAGGATTTGCTCATCTGCTGCCTCCTCTTATACTTCAAATGAATTATTTCTCACTCATAGCTCATTGAAACAAGCTGAGAAATTCCGTCTGAAGAGCAGCTTCTAAATCCAGTCCATACCTCATTTTTTGTTTGCAAGAAGAAGATGAAATGTTGTATTACAATTTGAATGTGAATAAAAATTGCAGTTATGCATCTTTTTTTATAACAAAAACATGGCTTGACATGTAAAAAAACAGTAATAATTCTGGACCACGAGGTGTTAACAAGCTAAAGAGTCTAAAGCTGGTCAGTCCTCAATGCAGTGTTTTCTCTTGTTTATCACACTGCAGCTATTTATTAAGTGTTCTGAATTGAATCACCCAGAAGACTAAACCCTGCAGTGACCCTGGAACTGACATTAATAAGCGCCGTAGCCTGATAACAACAGCAGGCAGCAATTCAGCCTCAGACTTATCATGTTTATAGTGATACACGCTATAAACTGGCGAACCTCTCTACTGCACGATAGCTTGTGATGAAGCATAAATATAACACGCTCAAGGACTATGTGTTCCAGTCACAAACGTAACATGCAAAACCATTTTCAAATTACCTGAAGTGAGGTTTTGGCAAAAAGTCGACCTATCCCTTCACTTCAAATGAGGTTCAATACGTGTTTGGTGTCCAGGGTTTCCTGCGAGACTAATGCAGCATAAAAATGGACAAAATGTTTTAAATACCTAAAAGCATTAATAACATCTGTCTTGATGCCTGAATTTTGTCTGTACTTTTGTCTATTTATGTAGATAAATACAGTGTAATACACCGATCAGTCACAACATAACAGGTGAAGTGAATAGCGCTGATTATTTCATTACAATGGCACCTAACAAGGGGTGGAATTCATTAGGCAGTCAGTTCTTGAAGCTGATGAGCTGGAAGTTGGAAAAATGGATGAGTGTAAAGATCTGAGCGATTTTGACAAGGGCCAGACTGTGGTGGCCAGACAATTGGATCAGGGCATCTCCACAATGACAAGTCTTGTGGGTTTTTCCTGGGACGCAGTATTTATGACAGAAAGGTGTCAGAACACACAGTGCATCACAGCCTGTTGGGGAAGAGGATATGTTGACTCAGACTGATGAGAGAGCCAATGCTGACCCTGTCCACCACAAAGAGTGCCTACAATGGGCATGTCAGCATCAGAACTGGACCACTGAGTGATGGAAGAAGGTGGCCTGATTTGATGAATCATGGATGGCCGTGTGTGTATATGTGTGTGTGTGTGTGTGTGTGTGTGTATGTGTATGTGTGTTTTCACTGGGAAGAAAACAAGCCAGCAGAGGCAGGGTAAATGTTGCTCTGGGTAAATGTTGCTCTGCGAAACTTTGGGTCCTGAAATTCATGTGGTTGTTACTTTGACACGTACCACTTACCTAAACATTCTCGCACGCTAAGTACACCACTTTACAGCAAATGCATTCCCTCATAGCAGTGGCCTCTTTTAGCAGGATAACATCCGCTGCCATGCCGCAAAAATGGTTCAGGAATGGTTTGAGGAACATGAGTACGAGGTGATGACTTGGCCCCAAAATAGCCCAGATCTAATCAAGCATCTGTGGGAAATGTTAAACACGCATTCAGAGGTCGATGGATCAGAAGGCCACTGTGCACCCACAAACCACCACGCCCTCCTTCCAATTCCACTCACTCCCTCCCATCCACCAAACTCACGACAGAGGCACCCAGTAAAAATTACTAAGTAGAGATACAACTTCTGTAATTTTTCAGTGGCTCCAATCAGTTTCAGGTAGCATTCTTCTGGTATAAGCTGACACCTTTGTAGCGCGCGCGCACACACACACACACACACACACACACACACACACACACACACACACACACACACACACACACACACACACACAGGTGCAGAAAAACTGAAACATGTTGAATTTTGCCAGAAGTAAAAGGGAGAACTATAAAGAGACCAACACAGATAGGCTGTGTGGAGGAGAGAGAGAGAGAGAGAGAGAGAGAGAGAGAGATAGAAAGAGAGAGAGAGGGGAACAGAGAGACAGAGAAGATGGATAAGAGAAAGAAGATAAGGCAAGAAGGAAGAAAGAATGAGAGAAGAAGAAGATGAAGAAGAAGAAGGAAAGGACAGAGAGGGTAAATAAAAGAAACAAGAAGGGACAGAAAGAAGGCGAGAGAGAAGGCAGAAAGAAAATGAGAGAGGAGAAAAAGACGAAAGAATGGGAAGAAAGGCAGAGAAAGAGAGGAAGAGTGAGGGAGAGCAAGAAAGACAGAAACAAAAAAAGTGAGGAGAGAGAAGAGAGTCAGAAAGAGGGAGAGAGAGAGAAAGAGTGAGAGAGAATAAGAGAGACAGAGCATTAAAACCACTCCTGCAGCCCCATTGACACAGACACAAAGCAATTACACTGAAACATTTCACTCTGACTGCTCCTCTTCACAAAGCACTCACACACACACACACACACACACACACACACACACATCCCTCTCTGTTCTCAAAGCACTTTCTCGCACATACACACGCACAAGCGTGCATGCATGTACAGAGAGACACACAGAATATGTAAGTACACTTTCACAGAAGTGTGTGTCTTTAAAGGAAATGGCAATCCATCCAAAATCCATCTCCATTCTGAAAAGAGCAGTGTTTTTACTATCACAAGCAAAACCTCTATTTCACACACTCACATACACACACACTCTCTCTCTCACACACACACACACACACACATACATGTACGCACGATCACTTGCACAAATGCACTCACACACTCTGACATACAAATAAGGTCACAGAAACACAACCGTGGAAACACAACTTCAGGATGAGCAGCTCAGTCACTCAGAGCAAACCCTGCAGTACTTTCCCCAAAAGCATTTACCTGTGCAATAAAAACAGATTTCGTTTTACCCGAATGTCAAAGTCAATCACATCTAGACTGCACACACGAGTGCACACACACACACACAACAAGGTCCAAACCCTTAAGACAATATCAAAACCATGGTGTAACTGTAATTTTAATTACCCCATATTTTATATGTATATATATATTTTAATTCTTTTTCAGTCACAGCTGATTGAAACAAGTGGTGAAATTCTGAGACAACTGAGATTTTTTGTGTGTGAGAGTAATTGATGATTTCATTTTGTAGAAAGAAAAAAAAAACCATTTTAAACCAAGAAGAAAAGTGATGCAACTGCAGATCCAGAGGTGAGGCTAAGACCAAAACAACAGACTCACATGGACACACCAAAACATGGCTAGGTGAGAAAAGGCAGAACATAACCAACACCACAGACAAGAAAAGAGAAGAGAAAGACAAAAGGAACATACCAAAAACAAGACAGTGGAAAAACACCAAGAGAAGATTATATATCAGTATATTTATACTGTCTTTAAGATGAATTTTACACTGTGTTTAAGATTTTATTCTTTGCATCGATAAGTAAAATTAATAAAGGAATTACATTTTACATTTTAAAAAACAAAAAACAAAGTTCTTTAACATGAAATGGCACAGTTTAATCAACCGAATCATGTATGTGGCACCTTTCAATAGGATACTGAACATTTTGCTTGAGCGTGTGTGTGTGTGTCTGAAACGGGTGAATACTGGGGTTTCTGCCACAGCTGGTAGCCTATTCAATTCAATTCAATTCAATTCAATTTTATTTTATTTATACAGCGCTTTTTACAACCAAGTTTTCACAAAGCAGCTGTACAGGATTCAGGTCTGAGCCCCTAGTGAGTGAGCCAAAGGCGACAGAGGCGAGGAAAAACTCTCTCAGCTGGAGGAAGAAACCTTGGGAGGAACCAGGACTCAAAAGGGGAACCCGTCCTCCTCAGGTCAACCCGGAGAGAAAGAAAAGGGAGTCTTTATGGGGTAGAATAACAAGAGAAGGCTTTTTCATGAACAAGATAGCCAGATAGCCCCTCTACAGCTAACAGAGTTGGAACCACTAAATGTCCATAGAGGTACATTTGTTGGAAGAGAAACTGAGAGTCTGCAGTCCATATAGTGAAGTGAAGTGGTTAGGGCATTCGCCCTGCAATCAGGAAGTCATGGGTTTGAATCCCAAGACTGCTAGTGGCATTTCTGAGGTACCCTTGAGTAAGGTACCGTCCCCGCACACTGCTCCCCGGGCGCAGTGTTCCTGGCTGCCCGCTGCTTCACTTGTGAGTGGGTTAAATGCAGAAGAAGAATTTCATACTGTTCACACTGTGTGCTGTGGTGTGTTCACGTATGACAGAATGATCACTTTCACTTCACTTTAAGGTAACTGCTACTTATATTTAATAACTGTAAACATCATGTGTTCATAACTGGATTATTTGTGGTATTTTTGGTATATGATTATCTATCCAACCTATCTATCCATAGAATTAAGCAGGCTGTTTTATCCCTGTTTCTTTAAGACAGATTTGGCTGCTCTATATTGTGCAGTCCAGGTAAAAACACAGCCTATTTATAAATAGATGGAACCAAAGTGCCATAGAGCCAGAAATGTAAATAAGTTGTTGTTTGTGACATCACAAAAAAGGATCTAAATTGGGATGTAGTTCCCATATAGACAAAAGAGTGCATTTTAAGTTTTGAAATTTCAAATGTTTGTTTTTTAAAAAGTGTTCTCAGAATGACTGATACTGTTGAATTTCATCAAAATCACCTAGCATTCGTTACAAGGTTGCGTTAACACGGGGGTTATATTTTTATACTTTGTCCTTTGGTCCCCTCTTTCTCTTTCATCCACCCCCCCACCCCCTTCTGGTTCACTCTTCCTCTACATGCACACTTTGTTTCTCTCTCTCTCTTCTCTCTCTTTCTACCTATCTCCTGCGTCCCTGTGGCTTGTGTGTTTTGTAATGTATTCTCTCTCTCATTCAGGGAATGTTTAATTCATCAAAGTCTCAGCTCCCCCCACAGGCCAAACACCCTCCCCCATTTATCTCACACATGGTACGACCCTCAGGGGAACCCCATCTGCCCCCCACCTCCATCCTTCCTCTTTTCCTTCTCTCCTTTCTGATCATTTTCTCCCTCTCTCTTTTACATTCTCTCTCACTCTCCTTTCTGCTCCATCTCTTTTTCTCCCTCCCTCTGTATTCGTTCTCTTCCCTCTTTTTCTCCCCCCTCTTCCTCTGCATATCATTTCCATCAACCTCCCTCTCTCCTTCAGTGTCTTTCCCCTTCACCCTGTTCCTCTGCATTATCCTCTCACGCTCTTTTTCTCTTTCTCGCTCTCTCTCTCTCACCCAGTCCCCCCTCTCGTACATTTAGTTTACATAGTGTGATTATGTATATCTTTGTTTTAAGCCTTGTGGGTGCTTGTTTATTCATTTATGAAACCGATCGGATTGACTGAGGCTGTCTTCCAGGCCCCTGTAATTTATTCACTGATCACACACTATTAAATTCTCGGCTTCATTACAATTAAATTACTTTATATTTGTTAAATAGATGTAACGCTTTATTGCAGTTATTTGTTTACTGTTTATACTCTTTTTGGTCCATTTATAAAAAACAATTTCCCCAACAGTTTCCCCATAAATACATAAAGTGTACTTGGCCAATAAAGCAATTCAGATTCAGATTTCCTTCCGCTCTCTCACTCTCACTCACTCTCTCTCTCTCTCTCTCTCATTATTTCCACATCCCCCCACCCCTCAGAACACCTACTCTGTCCCCACCCTCTCGATTTTTATTACTTCTCCTTTCATTTCATTTGCTCTTGCTCTCTCCCCCTCTTCCCCGCAACCTTGTGTGTGTCTCTCCTCGCCCGCTTGAATCCCCTGCTTTCCACTGTATTGTCCGTCCCTCCAGGAAGCCGTTTCTTATATTTTCTCAAACATACTTTGGTCCTGTTTCTTTGCTGAGTGTTTTTTTTTCCTCCTGGTCCTTTGGGAGCAGAGGCCACGTTACATTATTGCTTTTCAAATTATGCAATGTTGCCAATAATTCGCTTTGCAAAATGAGAATTAAAATCCCAGTTGAGTTTCAGAGGTGTGTGATGATACTGGTTTTATTAAAGAAGCTGCAAAAAATTGTTCTTATAAGAAAACTTAGCAAATTGTAAATTTTGCTTTGCACCATTTCCAAACAGCAGCTATTCTTTATTTCATGATGACTGGTGATAATTGATTAAATTTGTTTTCAGTGGTTGATTTATGATGTTTGTGTGGTTTACGCTGCTAATTCATGCACATAATTCATTTTTACATGACCATTTCCTAACCTATCCTTAGAATTAGTCAGGCTGGTTTTGTTGCTGTAGGCCTGACATATGTAAATCAGCTCTGTTCTGATCTGTCCTGCATTGTCTTTCAATCAGAAAGCAGTCCAGATTATGACTTCAGTCAATGAATAAATGGGTTTTTGTGGCAAAAATACAATGTTTGCATCTCAGTTTCCAAATCTGGACTGTATAGAATTGGGAGTGAATTGCAGATTTCGAAACTTTGAAAAAGCATTTACATGCTACTTACAACTTCTTCTTATTCAAAAAAGTGTGGAAAATCAGGTTTTCAATTCCATGGGCCTTTTTAGGGGGTGGGGAGTTTTGTAAAATAATGAAAGTTGCTTGTAAAATAACTGACAGAGGCAAACGTAAGAACTTCTGTCTTCTTTTTTCGTGTTTTGGAGGTATAAGATTTTGATGCACATTCATCAAACAGCATTTTATTACATGCCATTTCGGACCGTTATTGGTGGTGTATTCACTGCGAAATTTTCAAGCAGTATAAAAAATTAAATAACAATAAAATTAAATAATAGTGGAGTTGCGAGGTTTTAATAAGACAAAGATGAAATGCTGCAGGCATTTAACGTGGATCAAGCATAATACAGCACGGTAACTGGAGGCCGTTTCTAGTGGCTGTCTGGCTGCACTGAGCACAATGTGACTGATATACTAGCACTCTTTTGCCAAAAGAACCCATAGCGAGAAGGAGAGTGTGAATGGAAAGAGAGCACATTTTCATTCACAAAAAATGAACTTGTATTATCAGCTACAACGCCAAAACTGGGGGGAATGATCTCTGCGATCCTGGTAATCTTTCCCCGAGCCCTTTTAAACACTGTCAGGGCCTGCTGGTTCACCAGAGGAGCCATCAAACATGAGCCTTGTTCCTCATCTTTCAAGAAGCTTAATCTTCATATACAAGCTACATTCAATCAAGAATCATGGGATTTAGTCCTGAATGCAGTGAATGTGCCAGTACTTCACCATAGGCCATAAATCCACAGTAAAGGACAGAAGTTTGGAGACAACATTAAACAAACATGAAAATATAATTTTCGAAAGGATTATTGACAGTAACATGTAGTCTCTGTTATAACAAAACTTCTTCTAAAAGAAGGAACCATGTTCTCCCATTTTTATGCACCACTCAATATGTGCACACAAGGTAAAGGACAGCAGTTGTTTTCAAAAGATGAATAATAATTGCGAAAATATTGAGTTTTAATATGAGTGTGACACTAGCATTGAATAAGAGTTTGGCTAGGGTCTGCAGTAGTGTGCAACAAATTGCTTCTTAGTTTGTTACATGGGGAATAAATCATTAAAACTGCTCAAAATAATACACAGTGATGAGCAAATAAGGTCATCCTTTTCTATAAAATATGTTATGAAAAGAGTATATCACTGCAAAGAAATAGTTTTCTGTGGTAAAAGTATTATTATCGAGAGCAGTCTGTCTGTTTCAATTCCTGTCAACCACGTGGATAATTTAAAACTTTAATAGAAGACTGTGATATAACATTGATTTAACTGTCGTAAACATGTGACAGGAGATGTTATACGCTGCCATAAGTGGACATGAAAGATTGTATGTTGTACATGTATCTTAATATGTGTGATGTTATCCAGTAACTGTCATGACACTACAATGTTCACATTGTTTGATGTCATGACAGTTTAGATCACATGCTAATTTACTGTTATGATATCAAGCATTACAGTGACTGTCATGACATTTACCAGGACATATGTGGACATGTTATGTCTAAACTATGTAGCAGGAATCAAAGACAGTGTTTCTCTCAGGTGAATTTAGATAAATGTCATGAAACGAATAGCTAATCCGGATCTAAAACCACATTTTAAGACATCGTAAAATACTCTGTTTACACATATATGGCTATATTCATTGACTGAATTCTGTGCTATATCGATACTGTCTGTATAGATACTGTTCCTAAGCATCGATGATTCAGTAACGTCCCCATAGTCAGCTGTGCTACCTATCAGCTGTTTCCATCTATATGGGAAGAAAGTTCTACCCCTTGTCCTTTAAGAAGGTGATGTACTATTATCTAGCAAGGGCTGGGATTCTTGCAAAAACAAGCTGAAGGTGCTTTTTGATCATATTGTGCTTGCTGTGGATTCAATATATCTTATAGTTCAGTGACTGCGGCAAACACCTCCTCGTTCCTTGCATCACTGCTTGATTCCAAACTTTTGGCCTGAGGTGTTAAAGTATAGAAATGTAGAAGTACGCTCAGAATAGATTCAGTTTCTTTTCTGTTCGGGCTGCTGTTATCTTCTTCTCTGCAGCTGTTGTGTTTCTCAAGCTTCCTACTTCTCCTCATTATCATCCCCTCTCTTGATGCTTCCTGTCTTTCTCTCGCTCTCTGCAGTACTGCAGGGTGCAGCTCAGGAAGAACTCTTGGAGTGCTTCAGGCAGGCCTAACTACTGAAAGTTCTATTCTACAAACTCACAGAGTACATACACACACACACACGCACACACACACACACACATGCACACACACACACACACATGCACACACACACACACACACACACACACACACACACACACATACACACACTCACTCTCTCTCTCTCTCTCTCTCACACATTCCCTCACCTGTGTAATCTTCTCTACAGATGCAGGTGTATCCTCCCTCCCTGCGCGCACACACTCCTCCATTCAGGCAGGGATTAGAGTAGCACAGATTAATCTCGATCTCGCAGTAATCCCCTGTGAAGCCAGGCGGGCAACGGCAGCGCAGGCCCGCGATTGGGTGGATGGGCCGGAAGAGCATGGAGGGGGAAGTGATGAAAGGGGCAGAGCTGTTGAAGCGCAGGACACTGATGCACTTCATGTAGTTTTGACACGGCTCTCGCAAACACACGTTATCATCGAAAGGAAGCACCTGTGCAGAACAGAGCAGTTAGAAGAGTGAATGTATGTGTTAAAATCCCATTAGGGTTGAGGCTGAATTAG
Source organism: Hydrocynus forskahlii (assembly GCA_037974365.1). Taxonomy (NCBI): domain Eukaryota; kingdom Metazoa; phylum Chordata; class Actinopteri; order Characiformes; family Alestidae; genus Hydrocynus; species Hydrocynus forskahlii. The sequence continues at coordinate 15,692,248 of JBBPCX010000016.1, read as the reverse complement.
GGGTTTGGTAAGAGTTGTTTTACAGTCCAAACAGTCCAAGTGCAGGATCAACTCAACAGAATGAGATTAACCCCCAAAAATGAATTATAACATAACTCGGAATGGCTAAAATTAAACAGACCAAAACTAAACGACTTTCTCCAAAAACACGCTTTACGTAAGTGTACATAAAAGTATCCTTTGAAAAAAATTCACCTTGCTTCAGTACATTTAATAGTATCATGAAATATGTAATTAAGTATGTGAAGTATGCAGTTATTTCAGCATCTGGATGAAAACGTAATTTTTCAGATTAGCCACTGACAGTGGAATCAACCAGGCATGCTTTGTTTGACCAAAGGTTTCTGTGAGACGGTAAACAATGGCAGTTCCATGACAGAACTTCTTATGCAGGGGTGTCAAACCTGTCCAAAAAGGGGCGCTGTGGGTGCAGGTTTTCGTTCCAACCAAGCAGAAGCCACACCTGAGTAACTGAAAATCAAGACCAACTGATTAC
>JBBPCX010000016.1:15668571-15682567 GCA_037974365.1 Hydrocynus forskahlii | reverse complement strand
GAGAGAGAGAGAGAGAGAGAGAGAGAGAGAGAGAGAGAGAGAGAGAGAGAGAGAGAGAGAGAGAGAGAGAGAGATTGTGTAGGGTAATACAACCAGCTTTAATCGTCCATTAAACTACATTTATACTACAAAACACTGAAGTGCACACACAGCTGAATGGACAGCATATAAAATTCTTACATGAAACACATTCAGATCTTCAATACATCCATGCACAAGCAAAAATATAGCTAATGTAATGTGTCAAAGTCTTCAGAAGTAACGAACGTTTTTCTCATGGTAGAAAACAGTCAAATTTCTCTTTTTCGTATTATAATACAGTTAGAAGGACAAGTGACTGCAGCAGCCACATGTGTTCAGTTCCATCAGCAGCACCTGGTTTAATGTAATGAAGAACAGATTAGCTAAAGCATGTGCTGGATGATAACCGGATGGTATGGTTTATTTGTCTGTTTGTGGTATTCTGGTGTTATAAACGCTTACCAGTCAGATAAATGGCTTTATGTAACCACGTCTTGCAAATATATCTACATTACTCTTGCTGCAATTTTACAAAAGTAATGGCCAGGTTTTAAATGCTAATTAATAAAGTTCATAAACCCATGCTACCTCAGTACTCCTACCTATGCTGAAAACCACACTTCCAAAATTTGATCTGTATTTAGTTTCTATATATTTTTAACTGTTCTTTCAAAACATTCTAAAGCAATCACAAATTCATACACCTACACACCTACATTCATACATACCGTGAGTAAAGTGCAAAAATTGAATTGAAAAAACAAACATTTTGTCAGGTGTCACAGTGGTGTTACTATTTTGGATGTGAATGATTTTATGATCTATTAATACAACAATAAATCATTAAAACTGAAGAGCAGAGTCATGGTGTGTTAATATCTAGGCTTGTCACGATCATAATGTTAGTTCACAATTAAGTGGCATGGAAATAATACCTCGCAGATTCCAACTGAGAGCTCAAGCTCAAATAAACAAACATTTCTAACCACTGCTCTAGGTCTATCAATATCACGGTATATCAAGTTGAAGATATATAGCCCAGTTGTGCTGCAGATGATTCTAAAATGACTAGAAAATTCATAGAAAGCTGTTTAATAGAAGTGCACTGAACATTAAATTAATGTTCTGAATATATATCATACATATATATGCAACTGCATATATCTGTTCTCTCCTTTTGCTCAACTTTATGGGCTTTGTGTACATTAACACAGGTTACAAGTGGCTTCTAAACTGTAGACAGGCCTGTAATATTAACTAAGGACACTCAGTTCTCTTCAAGTTCTAGAAATGTAACTGAGCTCTGTGGTATTTTCTAATGTTTTCCAGGACTTTTTTAGCCGCTCCCAGCTCCCCTGCTGAGGTGTCTCTACTTCTCAGTTAGTTCTAACTTGCCCTCCTTCTTTTTCCTCCACCCTGAGGCGATTTGTTTTGCTTGTTTACTGCGCTGCTGGGAGTTTTCGCACTGCTCCTCGTGACACAGTAAAAGGTTTCTGCTATTTTTGTGACTTGACACTGCTGCAACTTGGGTCACAATATTTTTGTGCTTTCACGATGTAATGGAGACGTAATGCCACTTTGGGATATTGGTATTTTCACAGAAGTAGGTTGTTATTAAATCAAATAGGATGTGTTTATTTTTGTAGTTGTGAAATGTGCTTTAAAACGAGGCTCGAGTTTAATTTCGTGGTTGGCTGACAGTATGTTTCACACCAGATATGCACATAGTGAGACACAGTAGGCAAAATACCAAATAAGAATGGTCTCATTTAGAAATAAGGTGAGCTGCCGAAGCATCTTCTAGTGTGACCAAAAAATCCGTAACTAAGCAGCACATACTTATGACTCATTGCTCCTAAGTCATTTTCTCCATTTTCTCCAGATTGTGTTCAATATGTATGCAGCATTATTCTCTAAAGGAATTAAGCTGTTGATGCTGCTTTAAACAGATCATGTCCTACATTTCTCTTTTACTTGACCTAGCCTAACATTTGAATGCCTTTATATACCATAAACAGATATCATTTTTAAATGACCCACATGCCCTTTATCCCTTAGCATTAAGTAGGCTGTTTCTGTTACTGTGCATGTAAGAATTGATCAGTTTATGTATTTGATACCTGTTCGGATTTGCTAAACTGGCTTTTGCAGCATTCAAAAAGCAGTCAAGGGAAAAACACCCCTTATAACTTCAACTTGAAAAAGCGAGTCTAAACTGCTTGGAAACTGAAGCACAGACATATGTGAATGTGTAGGACTATAGATTGTATGGAACAGATAATTAAACTTTAAAACTGTAACAGTGTTAACATGGTACATGAATCTGTGCCATTTTGAAAAATTACAGTATATTTTGATTTGCGTCTACACTACAGTGGTTATTACACAAACTCAATTCTTCTTTTTTGTTTTTTTGCAAGGGAGATATTCACAAGTAGACCCTTTGAAACTGTAATATTATTCTATGTCTGAAATACAATATATACCCCTACTCTATTTTAGTATATTATAGTATATTATTTATTACTATATATACTAACTACTGATACTACTGCAACTACTAAGTTTAATCTTTCAAAATAAGGTGGGGTCGTGTTCCAACCAGTTTTTGAAATATGCAGTGTTATCCCCAATTTGGGAACACTAGATTGTGTAATCAATTCAGGTAAAACAACTACAAGTCTACAAACTGGCTAAAAAGACCACAACACCAAGACAATGCAAAGGAAAAGCATCTCCTCCAGACCATCCTTCATCATTAAACCGATGAGACTACCTGTGCTGCACTGGCGCCTGCTGTGTGCCCACTCAAATGTAACCAGCTTGATCTGGGCTAACAGGAGCTCAGTTTCGCCAGTGTCGGCTCTGTCTGGCACCACTGCTGTGCTGGGAGTGGAATTATTAATGATAATGCCAGACTGTGGTTGGTGGTTAGCCTATCACACAAAGCAATTTGAAATGTATTTACTCAACCAAGGGATTTAGGAAGTTAGCATTAATGTCTGAATAAGTGCTCAGTCCATCTCCTTAGTGCAGTCCATCCCTCATTTCAAATAACACATTTAGCAGCAAAACCAAACCAATAAGTAACCAAAACCAAACCAAGCTCTCATTTGGTCCCTTAAGTGCATAGAAATACCATACCAAATCTTCTCAGCACTAACATAAGACCATTCTCATATATTACATGTACTCTTTTAATATATCGATGCATTATTACATTCATAGTCAACAATGAATGTCAGCACTGTAGCGAACCTGCAATTAAGTGTGCTGCCTCTGAGAAAGATAGATAGATGGACAGATAGATGGCTAGATAGATAGATAGACAGACAGACAGATAGACTGACAGACATACAGACATACAGATAGATAGATAGATAGATAGATAGATAGACAGATATGGAGATGGAGGTTTTGTTTTTGACAGTGGCAATATAATGATTGCTTTGTACGAATATTTGTTTATTTCCAATCGGACTGTAATCGTCGCTCTCTTCAATGATTACTTTCATCCTTTCATACATTTCATAAGCCCACTGCATACGTACACACCTATTTTCTTCATCATCCAAAAAGAACATTACTCATGGCACTTTCTTTTTCCTCTCTCTCTCTTTCTCTCTCTCTCTCTCTCTCTCTCCAGCCTCTCTATCTTACACACACATGAGCAAACACCAGTGGTGAGTGATATTACTTTAGCTCCTCAATAATATTACCACCTAGTCCACACCCTCAGTCTAGATGAATAGAGAGGGTAGGCAGAGATATGTGGAAGCACAGAAGTGGAATACTAAGAAGAAACAGAGAATGAGGGATCGACTGCTTCACTTGAAGGAGAAAAGAGAGTGGGAATGAGAAGGAAAAAGCAGATCTTTTTGCCAGAGGCTAACTAAGCTGGCTTCCACTGCAGCCTGAATCACTCCTAAACCCACCTCACACACACACACACACACACACACACACACTGACACACAAACCACATATTTTCTATATTCTCTCCCCCGCACATGTGGAGAACCCCAGGAACAGAGCCACTAATCCTGCAGACCATCAAAACTAGCGAGGCTTCAAAGTCTCTTCAGTATTGCCCCAGAATGCTGCTTCAATATGTACTGCTATTCCCCTGCGAGGCCAAATGACATAATATTTTTCTTCATTCAGTGGGATACCGTTTGGTCAGCTCTGTATAACATCACATTCTCCAATGCAGTCAATACAAGCAGCATCACTGGTTTCAAAGAAAAACAGCAGTAATAACCTCAACAAGACCACAAGCATTATATCCCACTGTAACCAGGAGAAAAAACACACCTTAAAGGCTTTACTCTTAGTGCTGAACCACTGATCAGTGTCTATTGTTACCGGCAATGCCAGCAAGCCACCACTGGAGCTTAATGTAATTCATAATGATCTTTAAATGCTTGCTGGAAGCAAATGGATTGTCAGTCAAGAGTCAGATTTCTCAGAAGATCGTTTCTTTCCCATCTCTCTCTCTCTCTCTCTCTCTCTCTCTCTCTCTCTCTCTCTAATGGAGCCTGCATGCTCTGACACCATTGCCTTCAGCATTGCCTTCAGCAGCCCAGCATAACAGACCTTCAAAATAATTGCACCACACTAAAGGGTTAGCAAAACCATTCTGACCTGATTTGACTTGATTCTCATGACCTTAATAGCCCTCAGCCTCTTTCTCCACACCTCCTCTCCCCCACCCATTCCTTTCTTCCACACTCCCGCTTGTCCTGACTTACCAGTGACAGTGATGAGCATTGGGGCCACCAGCGGGCGGTTGTTGTCCAATTTGCGGCTGAGTCGGATCTCTCCGCTGGTGTGGTTCAGCAGTAGCAGGTGGAGCTCGTTGCCGCGGTCGATCGTGTAGTAGAGCCGGTCTGTTACATCTGGGTCGTGGGCCGGAACACGCCCAATGACTCCACTTGGGAATGTGTTGGAACGGTTCGACACAAAGTTGTTGAATATGATCTGGAAGTCCTGCATCTCAGGCCTGTTGTCATTTTGATCAACGAGTCGGATACGTACTGTGGCTCGGCTTACAAGAGGCGCTGACGTGGCCTGCACCACAATGACATACTCGTTGCGTGTCTCATAGTCCAGGTCAATTAGGGATGTGAGCTCTCCAGAAAAGATGTCCATTTGAAAGATTTCTGGAATGTTACCTTCCACAATCTGGTACATGATCTGGGCATTAGGGCCTTCATCTGGATCTGTTGCAGTGATCTGAGCAACGACAGAGCCAACAGCACTGTTCTCTTTCACTTTAACCTCAAAGTCATCGGCAGGGAACACAGGAGCATTGTCATTAACGTCCATCACACTGACCTGGATGTGCACTGGTGTGCGCTGAGGTGGAAGGCCACGATCGACGGCAAATGCTGTTAGCTCATAGAATGGAACACTCTCACGGTCCAAGCGGCGCACTGTACGAACTATTCCGGAAGTAGGCTCAATTGTGAAATCACCATCCCCATCTTCTCCGTTCTGGAAGGTATACTGCACACGGCCATTAGCATGAGCATCACGATCAGTGGCAGAGATTTGCAGAACACTGGTGAAGGGTGGGGCATCTTCACTGACTCCACCTTGATATCTTGGGCTTAGGAACTGTGGTGCATTGTCATTCACATCATTCACATTGACCTCCACGTAGGTTGTGTCAGATTTCTGTGGAATTCCGTTGTCACGGGCTGTGATGGCAAGAGTGTACGTCATCTGGTCCTCGTAGTCCAGCTCAGCCTGTAGTGTGATGGCACCTGTCGCAGGATCAATGCGGAACTGTGGAATGTTATCCTCCAAAAAGTATGTGATGCGTGCATTCTCTCCTACATCCTCATCGGAGGCACTGATCACCACCACGATGCTACCGGGAGGCTTGTCCTCGTCTACACTTGTAGAGTAATGAGCACTTTGGAACACAGGCCGGTGCGTATTAGCGTCTGTGATATTCACATGCACCTGACATGTATCATGAAGGGTTCTATCAGAGGCAGTGACCGTTAGCACATAGCGACGCTCCTGTTTGTAGTCAAGTGGTAGTGCCAGGGAGAGAAGCCCAGCTCCACCAGCTGTGCTGATAGCAAAGCGGTTGCGTGTGTTGCCGCCAGTGATCTGGTAGGTGACTGCGCTGTTTACATCACGATCAACTGCTGTTACGCTAACAACGCTTGTTCCAACTGCAGCATCCTCATTCAGCCGAACAAAATATTCTTTCTGCAAGAACTCTGGACGATTATCATTGACATCCATCACAGTGATAGTAACGCTGGCCGTGGCTGAGAGAGGTGGTGCACCATAATCCCTGGCCTCAACACCAAAAAAATAGTGCTCCACTGATTCTCGATCAAGCTCTGAACTTACTGTGACCCAGCCAGTAGCAGCGTTAATAACAAAAGGTGTGTCTGTGCCAGTTCCTGTTAATCTATACTCCAGACGTGCATTATCACCACTGTCAGTGTCAATGGCCTGTATGTGCAATATGGAGTGACCAATGGGGGCGCTCTCAAGCACCGTTGCTTGGAATGGTGTAGATACAAAGATTGGTGGATTGTCATTGACGTCAGTGACTTGGACACTAACTATTCCAGTGTTGTTAGAAAGTGGTGGGCGTCCATTATCTTGAGCACGCAGCCGTAAGGTGTACTCCCGCTCAGTCTCGAAATCCAGAGGAGCCACTACCTGAATTTCTCCAGTGATGCTATCAATGGAAAACTGCCCTCGGCTGTTACCGCTGATGATATTGTAGTGCACGGCAGCATTTCCATCCTTGTCATCATCAGAAGCACTAACACGCAGGATTTCTGAATGTGGCCTCACATCCTCTCGAACTGCTACCACATAGCGTTTCTGGCTGAACTGCGGAACATTGTCATTTTCGTCTAAAACGGTTATGTGAACACTGACTGTAGCTGACCGTGGGCCCGGCTCACGTCCTTGATCAGTCGCCTCCACCTGTAGTGTATAGCGTTCATTCAACTCTCTGTCAACAATACCTCTCGTTGTGATCAGACCTGAACGTGGATCGATTTCAAAGGCTGAACGTGCAGCGGCTGCACTTTCACCTACAAACCGATAACGAATTTCGGCATTTGATAGAGAGTCAAGATCAGTTGCACGCAACTGCAAGATTGGATACCCCTCTTCTACGTTTTCTCGAATCGTCTCACGATACTCAGTCTGTTCAAAAACCGGGGAGTGATCATTCCGGTCAGAAACAGTGATAGCCACCATTGTTGTTCCGGACAGACGTGGTGACCCGTGATCTGTCGCTGTTACTCTAAAGTAATGCAAGTCCATGTGTTCTCTGTCCAGAATATGTGTGGTTGTGATTAGGCCAGTTATTGAATCGATATGGAAGTAATCCATGGATCTGCTGTTCATTAAAGGGGCCATGCTGTAGCTGAGCCTGCCTGCCTCTCCCGCATCTGGGTCTTCTGCTAAAATTGATATAACTGATGTGCCAGGAGGCTGGTTTTCTGCCACCTGAACCTGGTAGTTATACAGAGGAAAGTGAGGGTGTCGGTTAGCAGCTCTACGAGAACGTCCAACAGGAGGGACACCTGTATGCTCTTCAAAGTACTCATCATCCTCTATCTCCTCACCTTCATTACTTTCTTTCCCTGTTTGTTTCATGTCTTGGGTGTCAACATTCATTTGCACACTGTCTGCCCTGTCTCCGATGTGTTTTGAGTCATCTCGTCCTCCCTGTGTTTCCTTGATTTCCTGCCAGCCTTTGTTCTCATCTCTTCTAGCTTCTTCACTATCAGCCTCCGACTCTGTCTGTGAGGAACCTCCGCCTTGACCTTTTCCTCCCTCTCTCAGTGAATTTGCGTCTGCCTCAGACGGCTCTGTCTTTGTGTTTTCGGCAGTTACCCACTCTTCTTTTTCCTCTCTCTCTCCCTCTACAGTCTGCCTGTTACCCTTCCCCCTGCTCCTCTCCTCCTCCCTCCCCACTCCTGCCAGCTCTCCCTCCCTCCTCTCTGGCCCCATGGCCCCCAGCTGCTCCTTGTGCTGAATGACAGCCTCAGCTTGTAAGGACACCCCTTCACTGGATTTTAATTGCGGCCGCACAGCTCCCCCTTTGCAGGCTAAGCTGTTGCTGTTGATGCTGTCAGCGCATGCTGGGTGTGGGTTCTCCTCCGGGATGGAACCCCACTGAGCATGAGCGTCTGGTTCTTGTGACATCAACTCTCGTGATAAGTTGTCACTTGTTAGAATACTTAGTGTTTTATTCATATCTTTGATATCCCCATTTTTGTTGTTGTTGTTATTATTTACATTCCACAAAAGCAGGTTTCTAACAGAAAAGTCAGTATCGGGAGCTGTCCATGGTGCTGACTCTCCTATCTCACCCATACCCCAGGGCGAGGCACTCCCTGCGCGAGCGCGTGAGTCACCTGATCGTTTGGATAAGTTTACCTGAACCGAGAAGAGGGTGCGCGGCCTGTTTTCGGTACCGGTAAGTGGTGAGTCAGAGAGATGGATGTCACTACGTTCAGAGCCTGACAGACACGTGACAAGCTCAGACGATATATGGTAATTCGTTTCAGCGACATGGCCCGGAGATGCGCGCGACGAGGTTCGGCTGTCGCGTTGTGATCCACGCGCTACGGAAATAGCGGAACCGGCTGCACGCACGTCGCCTTGTTTCAAACCACGTGAGACTTTCCGTGCACGTTCCAACCGGTGCGTTTTGCTTTTGTCGCAGGAGTGCGCGTTCGGATATGTTATATTCGTGCACGGCGAACATGGGAGGTTTTCGAGCTCTCGCGGCGCACTCTTGCATACTTTGCTCTCTTGCAAACTGGACCGACCTGAGCGCGCGTTGGGACAAACCTCGTGCACGGCAGCGACACCCGTAATCCAGCAGCTCGCGCGCACGGAGCGGTGGTTGCGCTCCACACACCTCCCAGTATTCCCAGCGGCCGTGTTAAAGGAGCCGCCGCGGCCCACGCAGCCGGGATCGATAAGAGAGCGCGGGCCTGAGAGGCGACCAGCGGGGCTCCTTTTGTCCAGTTTCTTGGCGTTCGGAACGCCGGCAACAACATTTGAATGATAATGAGAATTGTCTTCTGAGAGTGACCGCGCCTGCTCCGTGCCAGCCGTGAACTCCCGTACCTTCGCGTGGCACGAGGCGTGCCCAGGCCCTGCGCTCACGTTCTCCAAGCGGGGATCAGAACCCTCCCGGTACCCGCCTGGCGCACGGACCCGCCCGGTATGAAGGTGAGCGTGTGGTCTAGTCCTTTGTACGGCCCTCTTTTTCCCGAGCTGGAGCGGGGGAGCAGCGAGGAAAGGCGAGAAAACAACGCCCTTCTGCACTGTGCTGGTTCCCCACACGAGCCGCCGCTGGTCACGCGTTCTGGTCCGCGGCGCCGGTTCTGATGGAGGTAAGCGCACGTGATCCACCGGGTTCTTGCCCGCGGTGCCCGGTCTGGAGGGCGCAGTTTCTAATCCCGGTCCAGTAAGCCGTTCTAGTGTCCGAGCAGGGCGGATGTCCAAGTCGCCCCCAGCCAAAGCCCCCGGTCCCGCTGCCACTGCCGTCGCCGTCGCGTGGGGCTGGCTGGCGTCGCGCGTGTCTCCGGGGGCTGGGTGGGAGCGCGCGGCCCCGGCCGGGACAGTGACGAACAAAGAGCAGAAGAGAAGGTGGAGCAGCAGCAGCGGCAGCGGCGACGGTGAGCTCCAGCCCAGCAGCAGTGCAGCCATTAGTGTAGTGAGCTCCTTTCTCTCCTCCTCTCTCTCCTTCTCTCTCACTCTTCCTCTCTGTCTCTCCCCGATGCCGGCTAGGTCGCCAGCTCCTCCGCCACTGCCCGACTCCTTCCGCCGTGCTCCCCGCTCTCTCGGCCGCCCCGGGCAGCTCGCATCTACTCTCGGCGTCTGGCACTAACAGCGGCGCAGCAGCATCCTCCTCTCTCCTCTCTCATCCAACATGGCTCACAGCGGAACCCGGCGCTACTAGCGGTCCTCCCCCCTCTTCCCTTCCTTCTCCCCTCCTCCTCTCTCTCCCTTTCGCTTGCTCTATTCCTGCTCCTCTCTCTTACTCTCTTTCTCTCGCTCTATATCCCTCTCTCTCCCCCCTCTCTCTTGCTCAACGTACCTTCTCTTGCTCTATGCCTCTCTCTCCCTCTCTCCTACTCTATATCCCCCTCTCTCTTTCTTGCTCTATGACCCTCTCTCTCTCTCTCTCTCTCTCTCTCTCTCTCTCTCTCTCTCTCTCTCTCTCTGATGAGTAGAATAGTCCATTCCAGTGAGCGCGCGGGGCTGTTTCCACCAGCCGCCATATCCTTTATAGTGAAAATGCATTTGAAACGAAACCACTTGAGCCACACCAACATTACAGTATTCCAGTTTCAGCAGATGTGATGCTGAGCAGAAAAAATGTTAACGTGATATGACTGGATAATCTTGATTGGCATTATGCATTAATAATTATGCAACGCGCGCGCTAAAACTCTAATGAGCGCTAAATTGCAAATGTCACATGAAACCTCTATACAATCTAACAGCCCCTGTTGAGGCTGAACGTGCAGTGAAGAGGCTCGTGGGTCTTTTGGCTTTGTGTCAGTACTGAGGCACACAGCCCGGGTTCACCTCTGACGTCATGTCTTCTCCACGAGGGAGGAGGCTATGGGTGTAATAATAATAATTATTATAATAACTTTTTAATGAACTGACACTTTCTCTTACAACAAAATAACAACAATACTACTACTACCAATAATAATTATAACAACAGCAATAATAAAAAAAAAATGAAAATACTACTACTACTACTACTACTACTACTACTACTAATAATAATAATAATAATAACGTTCTGATGTTTTATGCCAATTTGTGAAGTAGCATCTGTATGGTAAAACGCAGACTACATTGATTTACAGCAGATTAAAGGGTAAGAAGGTTTAAATGAATTGTATGAGGAACAAAAGATTACATTCAGAGGGTATAATCCTCTTTTACGCTCGGTTTTATAAATGTATAGCAGGAATGGGTCCAGACTGGTCGTGTGTTGGTGGTGTGTGTTTTAAATGTGAGTTTATTCTTTCCCAGCGGTGAATTTTCCAGCACTGCTACAAAAACCAATCCGTGTCTCGCGCACAGTCTGGCTCGCGCCGACACGCCTGGAACGAATCCACGGATGCTGAAAAATTCATACGACTCAATTATACCAGACACAAACACACGCGTGCACGCGGGATGAGACGCCCCCGCACCCACTGCAGGGCGGACCGAGGGGTTTGGACTCGCGTGCGTACACACACATACACACACACACACACACACACACAAATCCACGGCTGGATCCCTTCAGTTGTTGGAGGTGCCTGAAGTCGCTTCACGTCTGGCTCTAAGCACATTGTGTGCGCGAGCGCGTTCGTCTAGACTGTTCCTCTTGTTGTCTTTATAGTATTACATCATACAGTCATGGTAACCTAAATCACATTAGGAAGGAAGAGGCGGGAATCCCATAAAAGCGAATCCGTAATAAGGGCTTGTCTTTTCTATCGACTGGCAGTTTGCAAAAGCGGCCCACGGATCACTGCCACGTTCCGTTTTTGTCCGCCAAGCACTCCATGGGGAACAATCGCATTCAGGTACATTCACCTTTATCTGAAACACAAGGCTCATATCCTTGTATTTAGGGCCGGATCAGTGTTTTTTCTTCACTTCTGGCCAGGTTTCAGCAAAGTGCATATAACATCCTCCTGTAGAATGTCTTTAGTTCCCCATAAAATGTCCTTTTTAGAACAATATGATGGTTTTGAAACCTGTTGCTGAAGTCTAAGTGGACATGGTGAGTCATGATATTGTACCTGCTCTAAACACCCAGCTTTTTAGAACAATATTAGAGTTTTGGGACCTGTTGCTGAAGTCTAAGTGGACAGGCTAGTGGTTAGGGAGATGCCCCTGCAATCTGAAGGTTGTGGGTTCAAATCCAAGGACTGTTAGATGCACCACTGAGGTACCCTTGGGCAAGGTACTGTTCCCACACACTGCTCCCTGGGCGATGGGTCGCTGGCTGCCCGCTGCTTCAATTGGTGGATGGGTTAATTGCAGAGAACAATTTCATGCTGTTCACACTGTGTGCTGTGGTGCGTTCATGTAAGACAAATGGACACTTTACACTTACTTCGGAAGCTTCAGGACCTTGAACAGCTCCTGTTCACTGAATCTGTGTCCTACATGTTTAGTGCACTATTTTGTGTCCACTTTTTAACTTTGCCTTTGCTTTGTGTGCTCAGTCATAATTCACTTTACTTTTGTCCACCCTCGCTTTATCCCTCAGAATTAAACAGGCGGCTTTTGTTACTGTGCTGATGTATGTAAATGTGCTTTGTTCTGTCCTACATTGTGCTTTGTTCAAAAAGCAGCCTGGGATAATACAAAGCCTGTAAGGGATAATGTTTTGCTAAACATGCCCCAAAACACCATCAACATCACACTAAAAAAGGCATGACAACTGGATTTGTTAAAAGGGCTATATCCTATTTTTTTTTTTTGTATTTTATTGTTTTCCTTGAGCTCCACTTATGATGTGGGTTCATTTGCCTAAAGCAGTCATAATAATTTTTGACATGACATTTTTGTAACTTCTCTTTATTCTTTAGTATTAAACAGACTTTTTGTTATTGTACCATTAGGCCTGATATATGCAAAGAAACCCTGTTCTGACTGGCTGCCTGATATTGTGCCTCATTAAAAAAGAGTTCCAAACGGAAACTTATATCTTGCTTAAATCTTCAGCATGAATGCATAGGGCTAAAACTAGGCAAGCAAGCATCAATGTGTAGCCATATATGGATTGTATTGCGTAGGAGTGAGTCATGTGGTATGTTTATGAACTACAAAAAATAGGAAAATTAGTTTTTCCCCAATGTGGGACCCTTTTTTTGAAAAAATAAGAAAAAAAAAATGTCACATTTGTGTTATTAGACAAAATATTTCAGATGTGACATCTTATGTGTAGCAGGCTTTTTATGCCATTCACATATTAGTAATAGAACAAAATTAGAGGAGTGGCAATGGAACATTGCAGTATTGGCTCGTGTCATTCTGTAAACTAATTTGTCAAAATTGTGGAAATCCCTGAAAATCCTATTTGTAGATCAGACTTAATAGAGCAGAGTGCATCTAAGAAACCAAAGCACACACACACACACACACACACACCTGTCGACGGCCCCAAGGCCACAGCTATTCCATAGCTGAAGTTACCATGGGAACGGCATAGTAGGGAGTAGCCTATTCTTATGGTTTTTGTGTGCGTGTGTGTGTATGTGTGTGTGTGTGTGATGGAGGGAGAGACAGAGATAGAGAGAGGGGAGGGGTGAGGGGTGTTGGGGTTCACAGGTCTTTCTCTTGCCTGCAGCTCAGCAGTGGAGCGCCCCCACTCCCCAGGACACCACTCCCTGTCTCCATCCCTCCACCCCTCCATCCCTGGCCTGTGGATTGGATGGCAGGTGGTCGCGAGTGGCGTGCATCTGGTGCGAGTGGCGGAGGGGGCGTGGCGCTGTGTGGAGAGGGAGAACATGACTGATGGGTGGCAGAGTCAATTGCAGGAGATTGTCCACTGTTATCTACGCCAACAGTGTCTGAAGAGGCAACCCGATATCATGCCTAAAACGTGCCTGTGCTGCTAAATGACCACTCTTCATACAACATACATTTATTTACACTAACTGAATGACAAGCGCCCCCTCAGCTAAACAAGCTGTTTCGAAAAATTGCATGCTTAAGCAGAGCGATGCAGGGCTGATGAATGCATTTGGGAGTGGGAATTTTTAGTAGGGTTGTAGTAGGCTGTTAGCATGATACTGTACTGAAAAAAGTTTATTTAAATGTGTCCATCGTTTGCACATGAATAATATATTCCAGTGCAATGCATACATTTACATTTACATTTATGGCATTTAGCTGACGCTCTTATCCAGAGCGACGTACATCAGTGCTCAAGTAATCCACG
>JBBPCX010000016.1:15635810-15648543 GCA_037974365.1 Hydrocynus forskahlii | reverse complement strand
AGAGAGAGAGAGAGATACACAGAAAGAGAGAGACAGAGAGAGATGAGCTCCCCCCCTTTTTTCCATGTCCATATGTGAGTGAGAAAGAATGAAGACCAGTGGTCACTGTGCGTGACTGCAAGCTTGCGTGACAGACCTGTGTTGCCGTGGCGCCTGCCGCTCTCCACAGCATGGCTGTCTGCTGCTGGCGGAACTCATCCTGACAGGATGTGACATGCAGCACTGTTGCCATCGACGCCTGCAGAACAGACAAGAATCAACACATTTTCACTCAAGACTGCTGGAGTAGAGTGGGTGACTAGTTCATGTTGACTCTGCTGACATCAATTATTAAACAGTGGCTGTCAGACCAAAGCCTCTATTTCATTTTTGTTGTTTTTCCCCTTTTTTCCAGAATTTAAAAATGCTAGCATCTGTTTACACTGTGTTACAAATTCATGACAAAAGGACTAATAGAGATGATCAAGAATGACTTGTTACACTTACTACATTTATAACTGTAAAGTTACTTTTTTTACAGGGATGAGGTTTTGGTCAGACAGTGGTGATATCCTAATAATGCTTACCCAGACAAGGGCATATGACGGCACATGGCTAAGCGTCGGAGAAAAGTAGGCAGCAATGTGTCTAAAGAAATGCTTGTTACTTCTGAAGTGTGTAAGAGTATGATGGTCAAGGCGAACTGATGGTCACCTGACAACTGTACAACTAAACTGTGGTGTCGTGTTAACGTAAACTTTGATGATGATGTCAAATGTTTGAGACTCACAGGAAAATCTGCAATAGCACCATCCAGCTGAGCCAGATGACATAACGCTTCTTTCTGCACTGTGGAGAGACAGAGAGTAGGAGACCAAGAGAGAGTCTGATCAGCCAGTTACAAACAGATTTTCATAATTGATAATAGAATAGGATATAAAAACATTTAGGAAGTAAAGCAAATACTAAGGCTACACAAATATGGCTTTTCTGGGCCAATAACAATCAGTAACTTCTGGCCAATACTGATCCCAAAACAGATCACTGTTCACACTATAATCCATTTCGACTCTTAAATTTACTTGGAAAATACAAACATGACTGTTCTCAAACATTTTTAATATTCTTTTCACACTTGTCAGATAGTTGGTCTTACATAGAGTAACATTAGTAAATGTATCACAATGACCCTTTTAAGGAATCATTTGGGTATAGCAATTGCAATTCTGACTTATTTAAAGAATCATAGTGGTATAGCAACTCCATTTCTGACTTGATGGGGAATCGAACGTCGAACTCTTCATGTGCAGCCACGTATGTGAGTGCTGAGGTATTCAGTATGAGTGCTGAGGTGTTCCCTCTTCCTCACTTCAAAACTACTTCACCCCTCAACCATAACACTTGCCAATGGCTTGTAAAGTAACTGCATGGTACATTTGTTAAACAATCTATTAATAATTCTGAGTTAAAAAGTATGTGCAGGTTTGCAAAGTACACTCATAAGAATATTCAATGCGATCAAAAATACAAATATTTGCTGATGGAAAATGTGAAGAAAAAAGCGTGGGTAGGTGAAAACTATGACAACAGGTTTTTCAGTTTTTGTTCCAATTGTGTCTTTTTTATGCATGTGAGAGAAATGTGGGTAACGTCAGAATGAAAAACACAGAGCGAACACAGAGTAGTTTTTCTCATGTGAGTGGTAAATGTTAGTGGAAAGTAGAAAATGCGAAATGGAAACAGGGGCAGAAACTGTCACTGCTTCATTACACTCATATACAGTAGGGTGTTGGTGTTATCCACTTTCTATCTCAGTGAATGTTAACTGTTTATAAAGAGAACTGCCAATTGACCAGAGAATATATGTTACGGATGAGTTTTGCTGCAGGCACCCCATAGCAATGTTACCAAAATACTTTAATAGAATTTTGGAGGTATATAGAGTTGTGATAAGTACTGCAATACAACTTCTTGACAAATAACTACGTCTGTCTGTAAAATATTTTTTTAAGAAAGCTTCCTGTAGTATCTAAAGACATTTACACTTTGATAATCTCACTTCAAATAGAAACTACATTCGCATCAGGCCCTATCCAGGCATAGGCCTATGCAGAAAAACTTAGGATGGCAGGTGAACTTAATGTTATTGGAGTCTCACCCAGCAACTCTTGTGAGTATAATACAGTTCCTGATTTCTACTTGAATGTCATATTCACTGACAGAAGCCTATCACTGTGTTTGAAGTTGTGTAACATGTACTGTTCACTGTCTACTGTACCATTATATTGTATACTACATGCGTCTTCTCATAGTAGTATACAGCGGAATCCAGTATCCAACAATGACCATCATGTACTGTGAGCCAAACCACAGGATCCCATGACCACTAGGTGGTTAACATCCATAGCTCCTGAAACAACCATGCTGCATTATGAGATGCAGTAGAACACAAAGATAGCGCTGGATTAATGCTAGAGTAGTTGGTCAGAGTAGTACATCATCCAGGTATCTCTGATACACTGTAAAACTTTATGCTGGTCACACACAGCTTACCACTACCAGCAGTACACGAGCAGTATGCAGTCAGCTATTTCGAACAAAGCTCTTTTCTCACCAGAAGGAAAAATACTGCCATCTTCTGGATTTAGAAAAAAATGCACTTTGTAGATTTATTCATTCAACCTGCTTATAATACAATAAATATATGAATCAGTAAACAATTAAATGTGTATAATTGGGTCCCAGTGTTTTTTTTCCTCTGGTTTCTTCTACCACACTATGTGTATGCTACTGTGTAAGAGAAAAAAATGAGGCACCAAATTGTCAGCTGTAATAATAGTGTGCAATTTCAATATTTGACTGAAAAAAGTAATTAAACTTTAAACTCTGCAAATAAAATGTCATCGGCTGATATACAATGCACCCCTAGTAAACTGAAAAGACATAATGTGTTGTGCTGCATAACAAAGCATGTATAAACCCATCCCATCTATGTAGATCTGTAACCTCGTTTACATATTAAAAACACAAAGTCCCTCACCTATGCAGGTGCCCAAACTGGGGTCATAGCCGTGCAGCTCCACCTCCTCCATCACTCGCTTAAGGTTTATCCTCAACTCTTCTCTCATCTCTCCATCACCTCCTACCACCTCCTCCCCTCTACTCCCTCTTTTCCACCTGTCCTCTTCTCTCTCCCTGTATGCACAGTTCTCCAGGGCATTCCTCATCTTCTCCTCTTTCTCCTCATTGGTCCAGCTTACAGACACAGCCGGCCAATCAACACCCAGTGTTCTGAGAACGCTGACGATGTCACTCTCCTCAGGTAAGGCAGGACAGAAGGATACAGAGTAACTGGGTGAGAGAGAATAACACAGTTACATATTATACACACTTTCCCTGGTCTTATGTCTCACACATGCTCTCCTTCACACACACACACACACACACACACACACACACACACACACACACACACACACACACACCTACCCCTGTCTCCTGAGCAGTGCTCCTATGTGGTCAGCGATGAGGATGGTACGGAGCTGCCCCAACGTGAGTGTGTCGGGAGTGGGTGGGGCTTGTTTGGCATGTAGGGCAGGACAGTTGATCAGGACACACCCCTGTCTCTGAACCACAGGCCTCAAGTATGTAGTCATTCCACACAGAACCCCTCTGAAAGCTGCACAGCGATCCACAGAGACGCGCAAGCCCTCACTTGTCACCTCACAACCAGCTACTGGCAACACACCGCTCCCCCGGAGAGAGAGAATCTGACCCAGGACTGCTGAGGGAACCTGCGCACAAACACAAAAAAAACTTGTAAACCAAATCATTAATATATACAAACTCACACATACATACATAAATGCATACACAGATATCTCACCTGCCCAACAACTTCTCACACTATATGGACAAAAGTATTGGGGCGCCTTACCTCTGCACCAACAATGACACTGCATTCAAATACATAGACTTTAATATGGAGTTGCCCCCCCTTTTGCAGCTATAACGGCTCCCACTTTTCTTGGAAGAATTTCCACAAGATTTTGGAGTGTTTCTGAGGGAATTTGTGCCCACTCATTCTGTTGAGTATTTATGAGGTCAGACATTGATGTTGGACAAGAAGGGCTGGCTTGCGATCTGTTCCAGTTCATGACAAAGGTGTTGGATGCGGTCGAGGTCAGGGCTCTGTGTGGGCCAGTTAGGTTGTTCCACACCAAACTCATGCAACTATTTCTTTACAGACCTTGCTTGTACAATGGGGCACAGTCATGCTGGAATAAAGTTGGTAGCCTGGCGTTGTCCAAAAAGTCTTGGCATGCTGAAGCAATAAGATTGCTCTTCACTGGAAGTAAGTGGCCCAGGCTAACCCCTGAAAAATAAGTGTATTCCAATACTTTTGTCCTTATTGTGTATATGCAAGCACACGCACACACACGATAGATACCCTTTCATACACATGCACAAATGGCACATACACATACGTACATGCACAAACACACCTTATACAAATGTAAACACACATACATATATTTACATGACAGCAAATGTAATAGCATTATGAAAAAGACAATTATTGTTAACTGCCTCTTTTATTACGTTATAACAACACCATCATGTCATCGCATTGATGGAACCATTGACCCACATCTCTGCGGTTAGTGAAGAGTTAATAACATTTTGCCGCAGGCAGCAAATGTTTGGTCAATAATAGCAATGTCAACTGTCTGGTACATTCTGCAGCACTTTTAGCAGCTGTACTGGAGAAAAATGAATAAAAGTAAGGGAAAGACAAGTAAATAGCATATGAAATAGTAAAATGTAGACTAGGCAGCCGTCTGTAGTGTTCTGGCAGCCCCAGCATGCATCACCACCACACCATGCTGTCTCCATCTGCTCACTGGGGCCAATGCTCCACCACGTCTCTACAAACCTCACCTGCCCGTCGGCGTACAGTGTGGTTAGGACCGTTCTGGGCGCCAGGAAATCTCTGTTCCTCAGGTTTTTGGCGCTGCTCTCTTTGAACCAGAGCTTGTCGCGGTCACTGGAGCCCCTCTCCCCGCTGTCAGGGCGCTCAGCCTCGGCTTCGCTCTCCGCGTCCCTCCGCAGAGACAACCGCAGGGCTCTCACGGTGGAGGTGACACGAAACGGGGACGTTTCTTCGATCTCCATCTCTCACGGCGTAAACATGGAACCCCTGTCAGTCTCAACCATGCAACGCAGGACCCTGACACACCAACGCTGCCGTGGAGGGATTTCGTATGTCGTTCACACACCCGGAACCTTTTTCGTGTACTGTTTCGCCAGTACACGATTCTCAGGAACGCGCTGGATTCGAAAAGGCGCCATGTTGAGTGTGGCGCTGCTGTGTTTGGAAACGGTCAGAGAAAGCGAAAGAAAGGCGGAACTACTGTAACCTTGGTTTGAATGGTAAATTAGATGTTCGCCACAACAACACGGTAGAAGACTGCTTTTGGTCTAGTGAAAGGGAAAAAACTGTTTGACCTTCTCTCAATAGGCTGTCACTGTGGTACCTCAGTCTGGTTCAGACCCACACTCTGTCAAGTGTTTAAGCTGAAAGCAGCGAGATGAAAAAACGTTATTACCTGGGTAAACCTGTTTGAACTATGTAAGGAAGGGCAAGGTAATGGCCTCTGGTTTGTAATAGATTCTCTGGAAGTCTAAACGTGTTCAGACACTCTTTAATTAGTTAATTAAAGAGTGTCTAAATACTTTAATGTTTAAAAAAGTGTTCAACCCAAGCAGTTTGTATAATCTTAATAGAAAGTCATTGCAAATTGGATGACATGCAAATTGGATTGCATATGAGTCTAAGGTCATCTTGCCCAATGCCAGCCATTGACTACAGGGGCATAAAGCACCCTATGTTTGTGAAGGAGTGGAACTGCGCCTTGTGAAATGATGGAGCACCGTGCAAGAGCAACTTTAGGATCGGTTGGAGTACATTTTGTGGTGTAGAATCAATCATTCAACATCATGACCAGATCTCACTAATGCTCTTGTGGCTGAATGCAATCAAATCCTCACAGCAATGTACATCTAGTGTAAAGTCTTCTCAGAAGGGGAACAAAGGCTGTTACTCAGGATGGGTGGACTGACGCTGAAATACCTGTATTTCTGATCCTGACAGATGTTTCTGAGAATTGACCCTTACATGAAAATATTGACACTGTGTTTTCTAAAAATATTTTTATATTAATTGTCTAACTCTGAAAAAGTGAAAAGTAGCAAAATATAGATTGTAGCAAATAAATCATCTCTGATTCTTATACACCCCACCCCAACCCCCACACAGAGAGAATGGGCTACCCAGATTATAAAAGCAATGACACAATTTGGTGTGTTTGTAATGAAATTAAATGACAGAGACAATAACTGGTTCTGCATTATTTATTGAGAAGCAAATTTACAGCAAACATTCAGACAGAACAGCCCAGTCATTCTTCTGTTGCTAGAAGAAGTGTCGAGAGTCAGTACTGTACGGACGTTTGGTAGATTTTGATGTCACTTTTGGCTGACACGAAGTTCCCGGTGGCGAATAGTATTTATGGCAATCCGGGAGAAAACGTGTCATTCTGCAGCAACATCAGTGTCTTTTTTAAGTAAAACTAACAACATAAAATAACAGGCATGATCAAATTGGAATTTTATCTATTTAAAGGTACAATCACTGGCACATAGGTATCAACAGATGACTCGACTTCAAGGGTAACTGTGACTTTAAGTGACCTTCACTTTTTGTCCTCACCAGCCAAGAAAACACCTTTTTGGGCAAGTACGATTGGCCTATTCGTCTCTCCATTCAGTCTGTACCTAAAGCTATTATATATATAAATATTAATTAACTTTACATACTTACTGTACAATATTTAACATTTCATGATTTTACATATATGAATACATATTTATTTTTAAATGCACTCAAACCTATTGGTTATCTGCAGCTACACTCAAACCTGTTTTACTTAATTCCAGGCTTGCACCAATAACAATCATCTGTAGAGAAGTCACAAAGTGCTGCCTGTTGCGAGAGAGGAGAGAAACGGAATCCACATCCAGCTGTCAGTCAATGTATCAGCTGCATTATGGGTTCCGTTACCCACCCAGCCGCCGAGGATCACATCCAGCAAGCATTCACAATGGGTATCACACGTGCCCTTTAAACGCTGCTCTTTCATAGAGCTCTATTACAGTTCTATTATTATATGAAATACAGGTAATTATGCAGCACATACTGTACCCATAAGTCATGCAGATAAGAAATAAATAAGTGGACACTGATGTTCACGGATTCTTTAGATAGTTTTATCAGCGGCGTCATCAGTGTCTTCATGGAAGGAGCAAAAACTTGTTTATATATCTTGCTTCATCTGCAGTTGGTCAGGAGGCTTGAAAAACCTGTTTTACTATCAGAAAAGAGAGAGAGACAGACTGAGAGAGAGAGAGACAGGGAGAGGGTTTATTGAAAGTAAAGACAGACAGATTGTAAGGGAGATTTAGGAGTAAGACAAAGAGAAGTATAAGGTCAACATGAGCAAAAGAAGAATTAAAATGGAGCTTCATTCATGATATATTACTATAGTAACACAAACACACTTTTCAAAACCAAGACGCACTAATACAGCAAGAAGCATGAGATAGAAGTACAGGGAAATGAGGATGAAAAACTTTCACACTCTTTCTTACTTTTCCTCAAGTCACTCTGTTTATGCTCTTCTGGGCAGAATAAAAGCAGAAGCTGGAGCAAATTGCAGTTAGATGTGTGTGGGCGTAGCGAAGCGAAAGAGAAATAAACTCATACTGGTAAAAGGTAGAAGGGACTGGAGATTATCTTTAAATCGAGAAAAGGTTGAAAAAACGAGCAGGAACACAGACTAGCATGGCCTGCTACAATTAAAATAAAGTTTTGAGACGGTTATTGTTGTAGAGTGCAGGCTTTACCTGTCCCGGCCAGTCTCACTTCTCTCTCTCACTCTGTCTGCCTCTCGACTGTGCTCCTGCGTCCCTCTGTGTATGTGTGTATGTGAATGTGAGTGTGTACGAGTATTTATAAGTGCTCACTTCCTCTTCAGAAATTTGAGAAGTGTTTTCACTTTCACTTCTTCACTGGGCTGCCCACAGACACTCCTACTGGCCCCCTCTCCTATCATCCTTTATTTTATATGCTTAGAAAAATCTGGCTTAAAAAACTTACATAAACATTTTCTTTCCTTTATGGTTCCACAAGGTAAACCATGGCCCAATATTCTGTGCACATTGGTGCATGTCTGCGTACTGAAGAACTGCATTTAATTGAACTAAACTAAATTGAACTGAAAGCTACTAAACAGACTACAACACTATACAATAAAGCTGAATAGAGTTCATTGCAATAAAACACAACACCGTACAGTACGATACTAAATAATATAACAGAATACTGTACAATACTACACAGTACAGTACAAGACAGTATTGTACTGTACAATACTGTACAGTACAACAGCACAGTACAAAACAATACAACATGGTACAATACTATACAGCACAGTACAATATATTACAATACAAAACACAGTACTACAGTACAGTACAAAACAATACAGTAAAATACAATACAATGCAGTATAGTACAATACTGTACAGTACAGTACAATACAACACAATATAGTACAATACCACATAGTACAGTACAATATAAAACTGTAGTGTACAATACTATACAACACAAAACAATACAATACAATGCAACACACTACAATGTAACACTATACAACATGATACAATGCAATACACCACAGTAAAGTACATAAAAATACAATATTGTACAATACAATACAATACTACATTATAGTGCAAAATAATACAATACAGTACAATACAACACAATATATTATAACACTACAGAGTACAGTACAATACAAAACAATACTGTACAATACAATGCAAAACAACAAAGTACAATGCAACGCAACACACTGCAGTATACCACTATATAATATGATACATTACTATACAGCACAGTACAATACAACACAAAACACCAAGGTGTAATACAATGCAACACACTACAGTATAACACTATACAATATATACAATGCAATACATCCCAGTAAAGTACTAAATAAAACAATATGGTACAATATTATACAGTGCGGTACTGCACAATATAACACACTAAGGTATAATACTATACAATATGAGACAGTGTAATACAGCACAGTACAGAACAAAGTGTAGTATAGTACAATACTTTACAACACAAGGCAGCACATTACAATGGACTTTACTGTACTGTCCAGCCAGTCTTAGGCCTGATCAGGCATAACTGCATAAAAATAAATTAAGCAAAAACAATATGTACTCTACACAATAATGTGCTTATCACTAACTATACCATTTAAGAGTAATAGATTATTAATCATAACATATATGGATCAGATCTGTATGAGGAACAAAAGATGCTCCTGTGCACCTTTTTGTTAACTGTTAACTGTTTTAACATAATTTACATTAAAAAGACCAGCTTTCATGGAAGCCCATTTCAGTGAATAAAATCTATTTATTATAATCCAAAGAAAATTCCAGTCAATGTAAAACAAATTCCACTGAACTGTTTCATGTGGAGGTAGCAGAATCTAAACTGATTTTAAGGTAATGTATGACAATTAAAATTGTGATTTTTTCCCCAATGTTGCATATTATTGATTCACGTCATATGTGGACATCATTTCCACATGAATAAAATATAACATCTCAGTGGTTACCAAAAAAGTAAATAAATAGATCTAACATTGTGTTCGTATTGAAACCATGTAAATGTGAAACTAATACATTGTTTTTCAGTGTCTTTCTGCATACAGCTAGATCATACAGTACCTTGCCCACTGTATGTCATTGTGACTTTTTTCATGTTATGCAAAATTCTGTGCTCTTAGAATGCAAGTAAATAAGCAGCGAGATAATATACCAGTCACAGGATGGGAATAAGAGAAAACCTCATTCTCCATTACCAGCATGCACAAGAGTCTGTTGTGGGATCAGCGGGCAGGCAGCTCATTTCCAAAATCAATTAGATATTCTGTTTCATTTAATGCAAGACACCTGGAGTCCTTGACAACCTGTCCAGGTGCTGACATGTCCTTGTGTGTCCTTCACTAAATGTGTGTGTGTGTGTGTGTGTATGTGCCGCCTATGTCTGGAAAGTCCGGTGGTTTTGGAGGTGAAGGCTGGTTCCCTTGAGACCCACATGCTAAATGAGGAAGAGCGTTGCCTTTGGTGAACGAATTTGGTGACATAAGGGGTGCAGACACTATTAACCTGAATGTGCAAGTCTTGCATATTAACATATTCATGAAATCCTTTGTGTATGTGCACACCCTTACTTCATTTTTAGGTTCTAAATTGGCTGAAGAAGGTTCTTCTCTGTTATATTTTTTCTTAGTCCAAAACTACATTAAAAATGTTGGCCAAGTCCAAAACTACATTAAAAATGTTGGCCAAGTCCAAAACTACATTAAAAATGTTGGCAAAAATGTTTTTTCTTTAGTTCCGTCTCAGCCTCACAAAGACATCAACCACAGTACTACTTCCCCTTTAGCAGATCATGAATTATTCTGACCAACTATTTTCTCAGAGTTTGCGCATCATGTGACTGGTGTGTGTGTGGGTGTGTGTAAGAGAAAGAGAGAGAGAGAGAGAGAGAGAGAGAGAGACAGCGTATTCATTTGGGCATGCACCAAAATGAAGAAAGCAACAACATTTTAGTGGAAAATATTTATTATAATGATTACTCTTGAACAAAAGTCATCACATATGTGTGGTAATTTCTGCTATGACGAACAAATGGCAAACTTTCCGACATATAAACAGGTGCATACAAGGACACATGCACAGCTTCTCTCCTTGTTAAGAGGAAAGAAGTCTGGGAAGACGAAAAAGGGAAGTTGGAGGTTTTGAAATGGGCAGCATGGGTGCATCATTGTGCGTATGCACAAGTTTGGGTCTGCGTGCAAGAACATTTAGGAGTGGCTCTTCATACAATGCAACTGAGTCTAACCTCAATAGTGTGACTGTATGGCTGATAGTGTGTATGTGTTCTTGCCATTTATTGTCCGCTTTAGAACAGGCGTTTCTCGTAGCTGAAAGACAGAATAAAGATGTGAATAAATATGGTGAACTGGTCACATTTTTGGGGACAAAACTGAGATTTCATCAACGACTGCAACAACAGAGCTGAACCACTTGGGGTCACTATTAATACCAGTACTAAAGTTCCTGCTCGGTTGTCCCAGGACTGTCAATAGAATTTGCTAAACAACAAAGTTATTATCAAGGTCAACGATTTACAAAAAAGCATGACCATCTGCACAAACTGTCAAGCTGAATTAGCAGTAGTCAGCTCCATAATTATTGATACCCTCAGTAAAGAAGAATTTTTAAAAAAAGGTCACAAAAATCTAGTCTAGTTTATTAGCTCAATCTCACACTGAATATTTAACTGGAGTAAATGTAGTTATTAACAAAAACATCAGAATTACTGGTGTCATATTCTGTGCAACCTTCCTTTGACAATATTACCACCATTTTTGTGGGTATCATTTGTGTATTCTTGTGTGTATACCTGTGTAGGCTGTGCACTCCTCCTTCCATCTGAGCAGATAAGGTTCTCTTTTCAAATTTTAGATCACCAGAATACATCATTGCCCTGAGAGAAAAGAGAGATTATAGAGGTGGGAAACACTTAAAACTGATTTAACTTGTAATTGTGATTTTTTATGATTTTATGTTGAAACGCTGTGTTCAAAACAGTCATTTACTGCCTATGCAGCTGTTGACCTCAAATGGTATAAAGATCAGAGGTAACTACAAAACTTTACAACAATTAAACTGTGCGTGACTGTTATGTACTTGTGTGTGTGTGTGTGTGTGTGTGTGTGTGTGTGTGTGTGTGTGTGTACCTGAGCTGCGTAAGACTCTTGGCTCCTATGTCCTGGCAGGAGTGCTGTATTCCAGCATGGAGGTAGGGAACAAACTTATGGATGGAGCCTTTATCCTGAACCGCTCCTGATACACCCTGAGCTACTTTAATCTTATCGCTTTCACTGAGAGAGACAGTGACAGAGAGAAAGAGAGACATAAACAACATGCACTTTACCACTTGGTTATCACATTACAAGGTCTACGTCACATTACATGAAATTGTTAGATTGTTTGTGTTTGAGACTACCAATCAGTTAAAAAAAAGACATTTACAAGTGAAATCTAGTATTGAAATCATACATTTGGGCAGCTCATGTTTGTAAAAAGCACTGAACATGTGTGTGGGGGAGTGAGTTAAAAAGTAAGTCAAGAGAAACAATGATAAATGGCTGCGTGCAAGTGTGTGTGTGTGTGTGTGTGTGTGTGTGTGTGTGAGAGAGAGAGAGAGAGTGTGTGTATGAGAGAGAGAGAGAGAGAGTGTGTGAGAGAGAGAGAGAGAGAGAGTGTGTGAGAGAGAGAGAGAGAGAGCGTGTGTGTGAGAGAGAGAGGGAGTGTGTGAGAGAAAGAGAGAGAGAGAGTGTGTGTGAGAGAGAGAGAGAGAGAGAGAGTGTGTGAGAGAGAGAGAGTGTGTGAGAGAGAGAGAGAGTGTGAGAGAGAGAGAGAGAGAGTGTGTGAGAGAGAGAGAGAGAGTGTGTGAGAGAGAGAGAGTGCGTGTGCGAGAGCGCGTGCGTGTGAGAGAGAGTGTGTGTGCGAGAGTGTGTGTGTGAGA
>JBBPCX010000016.1:15618442-15632365 GCA_037974365.1 Hydrocynus forskahlii | reverse complement strand
AGTCTTCATTCATTCGTTCATTCTGCTTCAGTCTTCATTCATTCGTTCATTCTGCTTCAGTCTTCATTCATTCGTTCATTCTGCTTCAGTCTTCATTCATTCGTTCGTTCATTCTGCTTCAGTCTTCATTCATTCGTTCGTTCATTCTGCTTCAGTCTTCATTTGTTCATTCTGCTTCAGTCTTCATTTGTTCATTCTGCTTCAGTCTTCATTCCTTCGTTCTGCCCTGGTGAGAGAGAGAGAGAGAGAGAGAGAGAGAGAGAGATAGTGTGTGAGAGACAGAGATAGTGTGTGTGAGAGAGGGAGAGTGTGTGTGTGTGAGAGAGGGAGAGTGTGTGTGTGTGAGAGAGAGAGAGTGTGTGTGTGTGAGAGAGAGAGAGTGTGTGTGTGTGAGAGAGAGAGTGTGTGTGTGTGAGAGAGAGAGAGTGTGTGTGTGTGAGAGAGAGAGATACCTGAAATATCTGGTCTGAGAGCCAAGGTTTTTGTCCATGGCATCAAGTGAGCCCATGCCCCTGTACTTTTTCAGTCTAATTCCATCTGAAAAAAAATACTCGCCAGGGGCTTCACTAGTGGCTGCCAGCAAAGACCCCATCATCACTGAAAGAGAGAGAAAAATGTAAGTGCTAATTAAATATTTACATATAGAAACGTTTCTGCCAATATCTGAATCACTGGCTGGGTGCCTCACCTGTGGACGCCCCCAGGGCAAGGGCTTTGGCGATGTGCCCGACGGTCTGAATGCCTCCATCTGCAATGACGGGCACTCCGAAGCGGCGAGCGTACTCAGACACTTTATACACAGCTGTAGCCTGTGGCCTGCCACACGCCAGTACTGAGGGAAGAGAGCGAACTATCAAACAAACACAGCACTGTGCAAAAGTCTACAGATATCCAAGAAAGTGATATTAAAAGCTATTAATCTGAGCAGTCAGTATCTTAGTTCTATGGAGACAGCTCCAAACTAAACATGGTGAATCAGCATTTAGGTGTTAAGCTACACCGAGCTCTTTCGGTGTCTTAGATGTTTCCCAAAAGTAACAAAAAACATTTTTTTTTCCAACATTGAATGCGCCCACATCTGAGCTTTAAAACTTGCATTATATTGTACACTTGCCTCACACACTCACACGTACATATGCACACTCACACATCCACACATGGAATAATGTCCTTATCAGTGACCTCTTTCCAAGCCAGACTCGGTTTAGACTGCTTTAGAACTACTATGAGCTGAGGAGGAAGACTACACCCACAAAATTCATCACCTTGCTAAAATAATCTTTTTTTTTTGGTCATTTCTTTGTCAAAATTGACTTTTTTGCCTAAATCATCTCCTCATGATGCTGGCCACCTATGGTAAAATTGCCTACACCATCAGTCGATCAGGTAATATGATTCTACCACTTTAGGACAATGGCCTATGTAAAGAGTATGACTTAAGCTGATTTATTATTCCCAAGTCAAAATAAAATAGCTTTTCAAGAAGGCACAAAAATTGAACATTTGACATTTATTGATAATTTCACTCAAAAAGGATGAAACAAAGAATGACTATTGGGATAGTAATAACACAGTGTGTTAATTATGTAACTTAAGAGAAAAAAATGAATTTTTTGAACATGCCTTTGTGACATAAGCATATATGGTAACACTTTATTTGAAGGGTGTCTACATAAGAGTGACATGACACTGTCATAAACATGACATGACGTGTCATGAGCATTAATGAAACTTTAACGTTCATGACTGTTGTCATTAAGTGCCATTCGGCTTTTGTAATGTAAAGTTGACACAGTTTGGGAACATAAAAACCGAATGACACTTAATGACAACACTCTTTAACGTCAGTGAAGTGACGTTAATGTTCGTGACTCGTCATGTCATGTTTATGACAGTGTCATGTCACTCTTATGTAGACACCCTTCAAATAGTGTTACCATATATGCTTAAGTCACAAAGGCATGCTCAAAAAATTGCCCAAGTCATTTATTTCTCTTAAGTTACATAATTCATACACAGTGTTATTACTATTCCAATAGCCATCCTTTGTTACAACCTTTTTGAGTGAAATTATCAATAAATGTCATATGTTCTATTTTTGGTTAAGTTATATATATTCCTGAAAAACTTGAAAAAATGAGTTTTTAGCAAGGTGTCGAAATGAAACATAATGAAGTTTGCAGAGAATATTTAGGCTCTGCACTAAAACAAAAAGCATGGGGGATGTTTAGATGGAAAGGGAAAAAGTAAAGAAAAGAAAAAAACATGGGAAGATGAATAGGTAAAATATGCAAAAGGATTTTAAAAATGTGATCAGTTCATGTTAGATCTGTCTGTTAGATGTTTTATGTGCAGTGGTAGCACTCGGCTCGACAAACAGCCTCACAATGAAGCTCTGTTGACAAAATTTCCCCACCCCGCTACCACAGATTATTGTTGTGTACATAAGTGTGAAAAGCATTCATATCTGCAATAACTTGACCATTTGTGTTTTTGAGGGCTTGTGGGTAATGAGGGCAGAGTGAGAGGGGTTGTCAAAGACTATGTCTGACAGGTTAGTCTGACAATTACAAGCATCCAAAACCCCAAAAACCCAAACATCAGCAACTACTACTACTACTGATGCAGAGCCATTAGGCAGTCAGTGCAGCAGGCTGTGAAAGGTAGACGGGCAGAGTGTAGTACGAAGTTGGACCCAACTGATATATCTGTTGTCTAACAAAATTGTCCGACGTTAATGTTCCACGGACTTAACGGTCTCAATTGAAGAACTAAAATGCTGATTTATAAGCAGCGTATATACTGTTATAAACATGCTGCTATAATATGAAGATTTTATGGTTTTATGGTCTTATGCAAGTCTATACCTGAACTTGCATAAGGCTGAACTGCTGAATCTGACCCAAAAATTTTAACAGAAAAAAGACACATCCGAAAATGCATCCAAAAGTATAATTTTTGCAAAGAAAACCCATGAAAATTAATACACAGAAACCAACAAAACTGCTAAACAATCTGTGAAGCTCCAACCCCAGCATTACTATATTTACATATTTGAAGATTTTTACACCATTGCTGTTTTTGACATTAAGAAATTTGACAATGGAGAACCAGCAATGATTTGTTGGTTTTAGTTAAGTGGAAATCAGATCAGTCGGTAAAGTACTGTTTAATTAAACAATGGGTCAGTTTCATTTTTGTCCATATAAACTTATATCAGCAGATGTTATCAGCTATTTGACCTTAAAAACTCCATCGGCAGCAAAAGGCTTTATATCGGTCGGGCCCTAGTATGGATCTGTAAGGAGCTCTGAAAGGGGTCTCAGGAGGGACTTACTGGAGTATCCCGTTACAGTGCTTGGGGTTTTGGGGCTGTGGAGCTTTATATCAGGAGGAATACTAAGCGGAGCTAGAAAGAAAGAAAGAAAGCAGGAAACAGAGCCAAGCGGACGAAAGACATGATGCAAGGAGAGGTGACGGTGTTGGATGTAAAGAGACAGAAGAGATTGCAGATGAAGGGATGAAGAGAATAAAGTAGAAATGATGGACAGCAGAAGACACGACACAGTAGGAGACAGAAAGACATGAAACAAGAAAAAAGAAAAATGTGAATATAAACATATTAAACAAGAAAAAGAAAAGAGAAAAAGAGGAAAGAGAAACATAGAAATAAGTAAGGCACCTTAGGAACTGGCCACAGTAAAACAATAAGACCTACATACTCCTCGGTGTTACTCCACAATTACTGGATAGCAGTAGTCTAGTAGATTTGAAGCCCAGTGAGAAGATGTTTATTCCATGTATTATACAAACTCAAAAATGAATCGGCTGTATCTGACAGAATGAACTGACAAACAAACAAACAGAAATAAACTTACCGGGGTTTGGTGGGTGATTGTGATTGGCTGAAATCAGAGAGGTGTGGGACTGCTGGACTCACCTTCCTGTGTGATGCAGATGGAACCACTGCCCATGCCCACCCTCAGAGCGTCAGCGCCCGCGTCAATCAAATTCTTTGCCTGAGCTGCTGTCACCACTGAAAGACGGAAAAAAAAAAACTAAAACGTTTTCTAGAGATACTAAATCCAGAAACCAATTTGTTTTGTTTCAATTAGGTGATTTGGGCTACGTTAAAACAGAATGTTAGAATTAATTGTTCATTAAACAATTAAAGATTTGGATTTGAAGTTTTGTCTTGTGGAAATGTAAGGGCTCTTTGAGGTTTGGCTATTGCTATTTTTGTCACTGGTTGAAATAAAATCAAACAAAAAAAAGAACATGTTGATACAAGGCAGATTTTATGTAAATGTAATACATTTTGTAACCAACAATGGCATGAATCGTGTAATTATATAATTAAATATAAACAGCATAGCAAAAAATGACACCAGACTAACTGTAATGTCCTATCCATTTCTTAACATTTAAAAAAGAAAACTGCTACAAAACAATATGTATCAAATCTGGCTAAATTCTGCACTCTAGTGGTTTGACTCTGCTACTGCACACTGTGACTGAGTGGTTCAAAAAAATTGCATTACTATGCTAGAGCAGGGGGCTGCAGACTTCAGGTCAGACTGACCTTTGTGATCAAAAACAGTGTTACAGTTTCTGTTTTAACAGTGATGACTAACGTCTTGCATGACAAGATTTCTTTTTACCTCGCAGAAAAAAAAAGATTTACTTAGTACTTGTACTTTGATAAGTTGTCCACACATAATACGGTTATATAGTGTTTTGTATGGAGGAAACATTTGTGAATGACTTCCCAACCTGAAGTGTGGCAAACAGTATTATCCTTGCAGTTTGTATTGCTGAACATATTAGTAAAAGTGTGTGTTGCAAAGAGACACCTACCATTGCCCCCTACAACCTGCAGGTTGGGGTATTTCTCCTTTATGTATTTGATCATATTGATCTGGAAGATAGAATTTCCCTGGGAAGAGTCCTGTTAAGCAAAAAAAAAGAAAAATGAATGAAACAAAAATTCAAATATTTGAGAACTAATCTGAGTGCACAAAAACACACACACTCACCAGTACGACCACGTCCACACCGGCCTGCACAAGTAAGTCGAGTCTGTATTTGTCATCGTTGTGTGTTCCTATAGCAGCCCCACACAGCAGCTGCTTGCGAGAGTCTTTAGAGGCCAGTGGGAAATCTCTGTTCTTTTTCAAGTCTGTGCGAGCGATGATGGCCACCAAACAGCCCTCCTCATTCACTATGGGCAGCTTACCTGAGGAAGGATTAAACCTAATGAGAGTCTGTAAAAGCTATGACACAAAGGCAGAGCATGTCCTTGTACAGGGATCTAATATGTAACCCATTTAACGTCAGGCTTATTAAACTGTTATTAAATTAATAAGTAAATGTCAAATTATTAAGTAATGTGTGAGCCACATAGGGCTCTTGAGACATATATCTAAAGCTGCACTGATATGGTGCATCACTTCTTTAAATGTATTATTATTATTTTTTTTACCTTTTTTACTTCTCTGAAGGATCTCATTGGCCTCTTTCAGTGTCACTCCAGCAGGAGCTACAACAAGATCCTCCCTCTTCGTCATCACCTGAAACAGAAGCCCAAAACATGGGCACGTGACCTTAGCAGACCTTGAACGCAAGTGAAAGGACAAATCCTTACATCTCCAGTTTTTGGTATTTATTTGTTTTTACATACATTTAAAATACCAACTGCCTTTTTCACTGTGTTGGAATGCCACGATGATGTCAGTCTTTGTTGTAATAATTTAAGTAAAGTGTTGTAATAAAGTAAATAAAATGTAATAAAATGTCAGTAAATCTGTAGTAAAGTAAATCTGGAGCATTCCTATGAATCTATTATTTAACACTCAAATAGTGTAAAGGGTAGCTGGCATTTTAACTGGTGTAGAAAACAAAACACAAAAAGGGTTTTGATATGACAGCGAGGTTATGTTTCCCTTATTGTAATTTGCTCCTCCCTCGATAGGCATTTAAAACCTACGTCACTGAGTGGAAGGTCATGTTCCTCCCCCTTCAGGAAGTCAATGTCTCGAGATGAGATGATGCCGACGAGACGGCCGCCCATTTGGCCGTTGTCTGTAATGGGAATGCCGCAGAAGCCGTGCCGCGCTTTTGCCTGGAACACGTCTCGCACACGCTCGTTGGGACTCATCACCACGGGGTCTGTAATAAAGCCCTGCTCGTACCGCTGGGAGACGGGGTTGGGGAAAAGGGAAAATACAGGAAAGGGGACAGAGTGGATCAAAGGGGAAGAAGGCAAGGGTAGCAGCTATTAGGCAGGGAGATACCACAGGGAATCACTAAAGGCACACAACACGGTGTCATCACAATATGCGAGGCAACATATGATTCTACTCTGATTTTTAAAGATGTGCAAAGTATTTCAATGACATACTGTACTTTTTACTTTATTACTATTAAACTTCAGCATCTTACAATTTCCTCCTACAGTTACAAATGTGTCAGGTGTATCTATACCACAGAGCCACTTACCGTGGTACAGGAATCTAATGGTAGGACTCTAGCCCAAGAACTATTAATGCAGTAGGGTTACTGCTTAAATGAATGGCTCCCAAACTTCTTACAGTTCTGTATCACCTCAGGCATTAAGCATCCTGCTGTGTAACCACTGTCACTCCTCACACACACATATACATAGTGTATGGATGGAAATCACCAGTGACCTTCCGCTACGACATTAACACGATATCTAGGTACCAATTTGATATGTGCTGCGATACTGTAAATATTGCGATTCTAAATATATACCCATTTTATACTACAATTATTTTCCCAAATATTTTTGCTGTAAGGCCTCAGATCTTTGTGTATAAAATGAGCAAATGAGGTGATGAGCTCCGCATTATCTGAACTGCTAGGAATCTTGTTCAAACTTACGTTCACTGTTCGTTGTTGGCAAAAGCTTTATGTTTCTCTGTCTCAGGATGATATCTAGAAATATGTGCCTGTATGTTTGTCCTATTACCACAACGCACAACTTTTGCACGACAAAGTTTCCTCTTTACTGCTTGAATTTTGAAACCCAAAGTTCCTCCATTCATTTGATTTAAACTGTGGAGGAGCGGCTCTGCTATGTCGTCTGCCATTCCTGTTACAGCTAAATAAAATTTTACAAAGAGTAATTGTCTCCTTCTACATGGGATGCTGTGCTGCCTGCCAATGTCTGAATAGTTTTGATCATGCCACCTGTAGGATTATAGAGGAACTGCAGTGTTATTATTAATTATAGATCAACAAAAATGTATTTTGGAATCAGTGTGGTGATATATGAATACATTGTTGCACAAAAGAATTGTGATACATCGATAATACCCCTCCCCCCGATTTCTAACATGGGGCAGCTGGTGGGCTAGCCGTTAGGGAGCTGCCCCTTCGATCAGAAGGTCTTGGGTTCCAATCCCAGGACTGCTAGTGGCACCACTGAGGCACCCTGCCATGATTCATATACGCAACATACCAAACTGTCACAGTTACAACATTTTAGCTCACATTTGCCATAAGAAATTACGATTAATGATTTTGTTCACTATATGCAGCTTTTAAAGCACAAGCCTAAACTGGCCAAATTGATTCCGTGTTGCTTGTTAATTGCTGACAGCTCCCAAATGAGATCAAGACCAGATCAAATATAAAACATTTCTGTCTCCGTCTAAGGCTATTCAGTAATAAAATATGGGTACTACAGTATACTTTAATTATTTCCTCTTTTTAGTATTGGGATACTAGGGTGGGTTTTTTTTCCATCCACACCTAAGGAAAATACCACAGGGAACCACTAAAAGTAAAGCAGCAAATATGAGGATGAAAGAACATAAAGGTATGTACTTAGTCATAAAAAGAAAGACATACAGAATATCCACAGATTTAACATGATATTACTAGTAACTACTCAACAAGAAACTATTTTATATTATGGAAAACATGGAAGATTAACATTCATTAATTTCTATATACAGCAGCATTTAGATGCATTTTGTGTAAGACTGGAAATATCTACTGCGTCTCTCTAATATACACATACAACACACAAACGTCTATATTTATATTAGTACTTTTTATATTACACTGTTGAGTTGTATTCCTTTTATTCTATTGGTTATGCTTTTACTTTCTTCTCTTGTTCTGTGCACTTGCTCCTGAAACAATGCAAATTTCCCACTTGTGGGACTAATAAAGGGTTATCTTATCTTGTCGTAGAAGAAGAGGAGACATTTACCTTGACCTTCCTCACTTCATTGGCCTGGAATTCTGGTGTGCAGTTATGGTGGATGAATCCAATACCGCCAGTCAACTACAGGAGACAAACACTTTACAATAACAGCTATACCTGCTTCACAATAATGAATGAATGACACAGCATTGTGTTAATACCATAGTAATTATATAATCATGTGAGTGAGGAAGCTAAAGAGGCAACACTCTTAATCAGATTTAAACTTGTTACAAAAACAATCTGTTGTGATTGGGCATGCATGCTTGCTTGTTTATATTGTGTGTGCAATTAGGTCTCTCTCTTACAGCCATGGCGATGGCCATCCCTGACTCGGAGACTGTATCCATAGGTGATGAAACCAGCGGCGTCTTCAGTGTGATCTGTTTGGTCAGTGCTGACGTCAGGTCCTAAAGAGATCACCAACAATATTACCCCACAAACAGATCATTATTGAATACGCTTGATGTGAATAATAACTGGATATAAGAAAGTCACTATATAGAAGTATTGCAGACAGTTCTGCGTGTTGTCAACATTTTAATTATGTTTGTGCTAGCTTTGGCTCCTCTGTGGATGAAACGCTTTAGTCATTTTAGAATATTAATTACAGTGCAGTAGTATCATGCACTTCTTTTATAGTGCAAATGTATAATGCTAGACACAATGCACTGAAGGTGTATCTTCACAAATATCTGCTAACTGTTATTGCAAAGGTTGTCTCTGGAATACTGATATCACAGAAGGTTTCAATATGCAATTGAGCCTGTCATTGTTTTGATTGTGTAGAGGCTCATTTGCATATTGTAGCCTTCTGTGTTCATGGTATTTATGTAGTCCAACAGCAGTTGTTTGACTCTGGCCAACACTTTACCATTAAAAATAATAACACACCAGTGTTTTTAAAGGGCCTGTATTCTACATTTTCACCTTATTCCATGTTTTTCCCATGATGCTTGCGTGGGTTTGTGAACCAAAAATACAATTCATAATTCATTTTACATGACTGTTTTTCAAGCTCTGTTTATTCCTTAACGTTAAACGGGCTGTTTTTGTTACTGCACCTTTAAGTCGGATAAATGTAAATGATCTCTTTTCTGATTGGTTACCGTGTATTGCGGCTATTCACAGGGCCGAAACACACCTTAAAACTTCAGCCTGAAGGGGTGTGGCTAAAGTACTTTAGGCTGAATAAGGAGGTACAACTCCTTATTCATAAAAATTGATATGAAGTTGGGCCAATTTTGAAAGCTTAGTTTCCATTTATATACTGAATGGATGGAGGAGTGAAAATGCATTCTGAAACTGTAACAACCTTTATTAATTTCAGAAAAGTGTTGATTTGGGCCCTTTAATTTGTCAATGGGCAACACAATCAATATGTAGCAGCATAATTGCAATACTAATATATCTGCATATCAATCAGCCTTAGTATGCAGGTCAGACTGTCAGACCCTCCAGTACTTACCACCTGGTCAGCTGTGAAGTCAATGTAGCCTGGGAGAATCAGGAAGTCACTGAAAAAAGATCAGAATTGAGATGAGCTTTAATAAAATCCTATCAGGACGGAGGAGGTTTCCCCAAACACACCGCAAACTCCTGACTGAGGTCAGAGTCTCACAGTAAAGACATGCAAGTTGAGCTGCAGAGAAAGCACGTGTCTATTGCTCTAATTCTGAATCCCTTTCTGGAATAAAGGGGCTGCTGATGGAACCTGTAATGTGAAACCAGGCTTCACTTGGGAAGACTCTGCTGCAGTTGGCATAGCCATGAATAGCAGGTAAACAAAAACGTAACCTTCTTGCAAAAGTGGTGAGAAAAGTGGAGAAAACTGACGTTGGGTCACAAGAATGAACAACACCCTCAGTGAGGTGTGTGTGTTGCACTGCTCTGTCTTTCACAGGACGGTGGATGCTGAAAATGGAAAGCATTCAGACTCTTTCTGCGATTAGTAATTTAGTTTAGTTACTTTAGTGGTCCCTCATAGTCACGCCTGAACACACCACAAGACACCACAGCACACAGTGTGAACGATGTAAAATTCTTTCTCTGCATTTAACCCATTCACCAAGTGAAGCAGTGAGCAGCCAGCAATGCAGCGCCCAGGGAGCAGTGTGTGGGGACGGTACCTTGCGCAAAGGTACCTCAGTGGTGCCACTGGTGGTCCTGGGATTCAAAACTACAACTTTCTGATCGTAGGGGCAACTCCCTAGCTAAACTTCCAGACCACCAGCCGCCCCAGGTTTAATACGGCTGTTAATGAGAGATTCTACACACAGTCTAAGTAGTAACACAACATGCCGATAAAGCATATTGTAAGTAATGAATAACATATTTCAGGCTTAAACATCCCACCTAGAGAGCCCAACCTGCTCATACTGACATTTACCTGTGCAACTATGTTAAGTAATAGCCCAGCTGTGTTTTATTATAATTAATACAACATTCAATATCATACTGATGCTTTTTTTAAATCACTATTTTGACAATTTGCCGCGTGTCACCCAGTAGTGTGTTGACATTACAAGTAAATTAACCTTACTGAATAACAGACCACAGGTCTGAAGTGTCAAAAGTAACTCCCAAAGACTGATTTCTCAAAACTGAACAAAATTCTCACACATTGTGATATTTACTATAATCCTGGTGTCAGTAAGACAAGCAGGGGAAGTGAAGTGAAGCTCCGTACTTGTATGTCAGGCCGTCCCCACAGTTGAACAGCTGCTGTCCCGTGAGTCCGTCCTCAGGCACATAACCCGTCTGTCCACAGATCAGGTAGTCTGCCATGGTGTCAAAACGGAGAAAAAATTCTAAACTTTCAAAAGGAGAAGTGGTGTGGAGGACGGATGAGTGATCAAGTCCGGCTGGGTGCTGCAACCCAACACTGCCGGCAGAAAGTCCACGATTTCACCTTCCTCGCGTGGATCTATCTCGTTTTCTAGGGTTTCTGGTATAAAAGCAGATCTTTATTTTCATCTGATCGCTGGTATAACGGACAGTCCCAGCTCCGTGGTACACACTGCAGCACCACGTGTCTCTCTGAAGCACGACCTTGCGCTCCACGCCTTTATATAAAACATGCGTCACGTCCGGCTGAGCCTCCGAGCCTGACAGGCTGTGTCCCAAATCCACTCTGCACTAGAAAACTGAGCTGCAGTCACTGTACTACTGTGGTATACTGTGTTGGGATACTAGTAAACCACAGTAGTATTCTGTTGGTTGGTCTCACTTGCTGCTGTAACAATGCAAATTTCCCACTACTACTACTACTACTACTAAAAGATTATCTTATTTCAATAATCAATATGGCCACAC
Organism: Hydrocynus forskahlii; assembly: GCA_037974365.1. Lineage (NCBI taxonomy): Eukaryota > Metazoa > Chordata > Actinopteri > Characiformes > Alestidae > Hydrocynus > Hydrocynus forskahlii. The sequence continues at coordinate 15,620,814 of JBBPCX010000016.1, read as the reverse complement.
TTTACACACTGTGCTGTGGTTTACTGTGTTGGTATATTAGTATGGTAGTATTTGGTTTAACTAACAGTAGCAACAGTAATCAACAATTAATAGTAGTCATAATAATCAATAGTATGGCCATGTCCCAAATACACATTACACACTACAATTCTGCGCTGACTGTATTACTGTGGTTTACAGTGTTGGGATGTTTGTATGGTAGTATTTGGTTTAATCAATAGTCATAATAATCAATAATCAATAGTATGGCCATGACCCAAATACACTTCTTTACTCACTACACTGCTGCGCTGGATGTACTACTGTGGTTTACTGCATGGGGATGCTAGCATGGCAAAATGCAATTTAAGGCATAAGCAGTTACCAAAAATTAACGAAAAGATGAATAGATATTACTGACAGAAATGATTTGTATAGTGTACTTTTTATATTGTACTGTTAGACAATTCCCAGTAGTTTTTCTGCATACACCTTTTTCTGCATACTAGTTATTGCACTAGTATGCCGTTTGGGAAGCGCCCATGTCAAAATAGTGCCGGCTCTAGTGCATTCATTCACGTGGTGTCACTTTCCTCTCCAGTGCATGGTTTTCATAACAGGCCCCAGGGAGTTAAACACTTTCAGGTATTCATGACGTAGTAAAAAAAAAAAAAAAGAGGTGAATAAACACGCCCTCCTCTGAGGTCCAGAGTAGGGTGGGGTTTTGCTCTATCTTCAGCACACACGCTCAGATCAGGGGGCACCATGCTAGGGTTTAAATTTATCTCTGCCACGCAGTGCTGACTATATTTGGCCTGCATGAACTGACCTGAAAACAGGACTGAGCACGCCATGTGTGTTATCGAGCACAACACACTTTTTCTGAAGAGTAATTATAACATCTCCCTACTTATCAGGGTGGACTATGCAGGCATGCAGACATACACTACATAGAAAAATGTTTTTCAGGGTTTGGGCTAGGCCCCAAACTTCCAGTGAAGGGCAATCTTAATGCTTAAGCAGACCAAGACATTTTGGACAATGCCATGTGTCCAACTTTGTGGACACAGTTTGGGGAAAACCCTTTTCTATTCCAGCATGACCATGCCCAAGGTCCATCAACACATGGAGTATTTTTCATAAGTATACAGATTCTGTACATGGTTTCTGCTCAACGAATCAATGTTTTTTTTTTAAAGGAGATGCTGTGAAAGCTTTCGGGGGGCGTTCTGAAGTGCTGTTGAAACTGCTGAAAAACAACTTTGTGGGCAGAATACTAAAAAACAGTTGCAACGAGAACAGTGCCTTTTCCCCCCTCTTCTTTTGAAGACCGCCAGCCAAACATAAGAAGTCATCACTTTCCACGTGGACAAACCAAAGAACAAACACACAGGACTCAGTGTCTGGTTTAAAAACCTTCTCTCAGTAACTCTATTTCTGTATTAATGTACAACCGTTGAAAATTACAGCATTTGTTTTTCAACTTTTTCATTTTTTTTTCTTTTTTTTTCAATGATCTATCAACAGCCATTTTCCAGAAAAAATCAACTCAATGTGAGAAGAAAGAAAGAAAGAAAGACGGTTTGAAAGAAAAATAGGAAAGTGATTACTGGGGGGGAAAGGGGGGCAGGAGATAGAGAGGCAGTTAGACGTTTTAAAGGAGTGTTTTAACTGTGTGCATGTGCGTGTGGGTGGGTGGGTGCGTATGTGTCTGTATTTTCAGCTGATACAAGGATGCAAGAACGGGGCATGTGCCAGGAATACAATCGTGCTATTCTGAACCCCTGCAGCTGAGAGGGCAAAAGAGAAATCAAGCAATAAGAAAGAAGTGGGGAGAGAGAGAAGGATAAACACAGGAGAGAATACATAATAGCAGGTGGCCATAGATGTGCAATAGGGAGATGGTGGTAAGAGAATGAGGATGAGAAATAGAACTAAGCAGAACAAAAAAGAGGTGAGGGGATCTTTGGAGAAGGGATGAGAGGAGAGAAGAGAAACTGCTGCTGGTGGGTCGGACGGATATTCAGGTGTCGTGGAAGTCCTTCAGCAGTGTGCGCCTCCTCTGCTCTGCAATGTGCATCTGATTCTCCAAATCCTGAGACACACAAAGTTGAGTTAACATGTTAAGCAGATAGGATGATGGGTGAATCAATACATGCATGAACAGAATAGAACATGAAGGAATAGGAGTTGATTTGTGATGCATCACTGCACAAATGGACATCGTGGGTGGAAGTGTGCGTATTGTCAACTGATTACTCATAGTACATACTCAGAACTATGTGTACTGAACACTTGAGTTGTGATGTGTTTAAAAAACAGTGTTTATATTAAATGAACATATATCCAGAATTTATAATGAACTCTCTCTCACTATATATATACACACATTA
>JBBPCX010000016.1:15602926-15613832 GCA_037974365.1 Hydrocynus forskahlii | reverse complement strand
ATATAAAAATGTGTGTGTGTATATATATTATATGTGTGTGTGTGCGTGTGTGCACGCGTATCTGTATATATATATAATGAACATGCTATTTTATCTGGAACCTGCATTTGTGAAAATGCATAGGTGTGTACTCACGTCTTTAGTGTGTGCACTGATGTAGTTGGCCGTCTCAGAGTCATCTGCACACTTAGTGAGCCATTTGCGGATGGTAGCGCAGTCTGTTGGGGCGTGGTACATTTGTCTGCACTTAAAACTGGGTAGAAAGCAAGACACACACACTAACAATGAAGTACAGAAAATAGTCATTTGTGAAAAACAGAATAAAATGTAACATTAAAAATGAATAGTAGCACAAATACAAAGTATTATAACTATTTTGTTGAGGACAGGTTTATGGCATTTAAGAGTTAGAGAGTGTATTTATGTACCAGAAGACTTCACCGCAGCGACTACATTGAACTCTGCGAGCTCGAGGCTCCTGCACCTTTATGACTATTGGACAGTCTGCACCAGGACACAACTGCAGCTGGAAATGACTCTATATATGAAAAATTGGGAGAGAAGGGCATAACCAATTAGAGGAAGGAGAGAGAGAAAGAGAGGCCAGAAAGAGTGAACACTGAATCTCTAGCCTTTTTAAACATGCATGTTCATTCTGAACATATCTGCTTATACATGTATAAAACACTATTCAAAACCGCTGTTCAACAGAAATACTAGACACCGAAATTAGTATCAAGAGAGAATCAGTATCAGACACAAGTAAAAGTGTCACAAGGAACCCTTTTAAATACACTACAGCAGATTTTTCATTTTGCGTCTGATGACACAAACACAAGCATCCACAGACCTCCACATAGTCCCTGAAGAGGTAGCGTCTGTATTTTTCCTTCAGTTCCTCGCTGGGCAGCAGGGACAGGACAAAATCCTCGGGCATCTTAAGAGAACAGTCCTGCGCCATGCACGAGATTCCTACACACACACAGGCATGCAGTTTAACACTTCTGACAGCACTTTAAAAAGGTCTATAGAGGATTTAGGGGTATTAACTATGTAGTAAGATTTTCTGAATAAAGACAGGTCACACATTAACATGAACTGCAGGAACAGAAACAGTAGCCCACGCTCCAACAGAGACACACCCCGCACTCAAAGTTCATTCTAAAAATAAAACAAACACACTCACACTCTGTCGAATACCCCAAACATTTTCTCGAGTAAGATTGCATGTGAACATGTGTGTGCATGTGCACTCACCCACTCCTACTCCATCTTTGACCAGCACAGAGCAGTGCTGCTCCCAGCAGGATTTGCAAAAGGAGTGCTGACACGGTACAGAGAGCAACGCATCTCTCCGAACAAACTGCAGACATACACCACACTGCAATGATGTCCCAGCCTACATGTTAAACATATGATATGGAAGAGTGAGACAACCCCATAATGCATGCTTACAATGACAGTAGTATTGAACAAAACAGGATACAAATAAGGGCTGCATGCTGCAGAAAAAATTGTTTATCACAATTAAAATTGCTACAGACTGCAACTGCAAAATATTAAAAACACACCTGGGAACCTCTAATGTAAAATGATCAAAAGATCACTTTAACAGTTACTTGTCTTAATTACTTATACTACATCTTGATCTATTCAGCACCCACAGAAACTCATTTGGATCATATGAAGATGTTCACAACAAAAATTAACAAAAATATAGCATCTGCCCTTATGCACACACAACATACAGCCTTCACTCAGAGGTATTCATAAATATTTAATGCTTAAGAGATTACTAATTTGGCTTTTCACTCTGTAAAATTCTGTGAATGTAAAATATAAATGCACATAAAAGATCAATTCTTCAGCTGAAGTTTAATACACACATCAGTACTCACAGTGAGAGATCTACAGGTGCTTATAGGCTGAACCTGGGCCTCACAAAGCAACTGAGAAGAGTTGGACTTATATCTGCAAGCAGACATAATGCAACATTCATGAGTGTGTGTTTGAAACCTTCACATATGATTGTTCAGTGAGTGTGCATGCTTATACTGTTTTACCTGTCCAGTATTTGTGACACTTGCCAGTGAAAATGTACAAGGACCAGTTTGGCTACAGCTGGTGAAATCTACAGACAGAGGGGAAGGAAGGACAGTAAGAGGAAGTTAATGTCCATATGCAAATTTTAGATCTGTATGATCTCAAAGCTTCCCTAAGCACAAATCTGTAGCAATCAAGCAAGATGACTAAAAAGTGGAATTTTAGAATTTACGCTAAATCAGGGCTTTGTTTCTACGGAACTGATTAGCATTCTGATTTGATTAGGTATTAAAATAAACATTGCATGTAAACAAAATGAACCAAATAGGGGCTGTTGTTTGTCATTTTTATCATGTTAAACTAATCAGAGCTTCTAGTTCTATAGCATTTTCCCTATTATGTTAAATTTAAGCATTTAAAAAATTACATCTCATTTCAAATCATCCATTTTGTTAAAGTGGCATTTATTTTTGGCACATGGAAAGAAGAGGGTGCACTTCGATGTGGGCAAATTGAATGCCACCAGTACATTTGCTGGATGCTCTTTACCGAACACACTGCCCTGCATCCTGCCATAGACAGATTTAACACAGCTGAAGCTTTTTTGGGTCTAAACACAAGACTAAAGCTGAGCTTACAGTAGCACAGCTGTAACATTCCAATCAGCAGTCACCAACAACATATTCAAGAGCTGGACACACCAAGACACTCTTTTCACACAGTAATCTCTCTCAGACAGATACACACAAACCTTTAGGGAGCCGGCTACAAGGTTGACCTCCTCTGTCAGCACTCGCTGGCTCTCTCTATAGGTCAGACATGAGAACTGATATTCTTCTGGGTCAAAGGCATCAGCTTCCTGTTGCTCCACGTCACACTCTACCCCTACGTAATAATCTGCGATGTCACACGGATCTTCATCCTCTGCTCCCTCATCCTCAAAATCTTCCTCGTTGCTGTCAGACGCTTGGCTACTCATGTCCACAGACATAGCCCTCAGGGCCTATCCACGCTCTTATTGACCACCGCTCTCCACCGATAAGTGGCTTCCCCAGACTGGACCACGTATCCTGGCGGGCTTGGCAGCGCTCAGCAGCAGCGGAAGAAACAGAAGAAGTCGCACTCCCCGTCACTCATGGAGGAACCAGAGAGAGGGATGAACTGATAGAGACAAAAAAAATCTGAGAGAAGCAAATAGAGCACAGGAGAATGGAAAAAAGGAAAGAGAAAGAAAAAAGAACTGTGTTAGTGTTAAATAGCAGGTTCACTATTGTGTTACTGAAATGCAACTCATAGCACTTCACTTCAAAATCATTCAAAAACTAAATTCATTAACAAGTTGGTCAATCTGCTACTTTGATATTACTCATCCAGAATTACAGACAAATGAGGACTCTTTAGTTGCAAGTTTTTCTGTTCGACACCATCTTTAGATTAAGCTCATGGCACAATACTCAAAGGTTAAAGGAACATTAAAAAATTGGATACCAATTCCTACAGGTTCACGTTGGGTGTGATCTACAAAGCGCAACTCTGTCCCTGAGCTGAATCAAGGCCTTTGCTTTTGGCGCATGAACTGTCAGTGCAACTCTAGGTGTTTATCTATCTCTCTCTGGGGTCAATGACACATCAGTAATCCACAGCTGCTGGTCAAGGAGCCAGTCTTAACTACACACACATGCCTCGACTTAGTTCCATCTTGCAGGGATGTGTCTTCTGACCCTTTTTTGTAGGTCAAAACATTGTTTTCCCATCTGTGAAGCGGGAATACAGAAGAATCAGCAAAACCTCGCAGATCACGCTCACTCTTGTCTTCCTAGGTGTATGTATGCTACAACTGTCGCAACATAATTCCTGTTGAACCCAGGCCAGCAAACACGCTTCAGATATATGGACGGGATGAGCTGTGAAGCTCTGGGGAATTTGTTTTCGGTGGAGGACGCCGGTGCCTGTCTCGGTCCGCTGTGCATTCCGTCCGCTGCTATTTATAGCCCTCGGCACACGGTGACACACATAAAGAGCCCAAACAGCTCGGTTAGAGATTACAGTTTAAGTCGGGGGAGGGATGACACACTGAGAACTCACCGTATCAGCTCGCAGTTCGGTTTGTTTATATCAGCTCTGCTAGCTAACGTTCAGTTAGCCATCGACACGGAGTGCACACAAATTCGAACGAATAAACAAAACACCAGCATGTTTTAAACGAACCCAAGCCCTTGTAAATAAACAAGAGGGGGTAATTTTTAAGCCCGGGGGTGTCTTTCCGTGTTTTGAGGCTGTTGTTGGCAGGGGGGAAGGGGACAGAGTTTGCCCAGGAGAGACGCAGGCTGCCTCCGCGGCGCCTCTCACTTCAGTCCGGGGACTCGGATGTAAACAAGGCCGTTTCGGTCCAGTCGATTAAGTCAAGCGGCAGAGCGACGCAAAACACACGTTCCCAGTTAACGCACAGGCTTTACTTTACCTAGCTGGAGGTGTCGGGTGGCCCCGTCGTCTTTCGTCTGGCGGTGAATTTCCAGGCGCAGAAACGCTGCTGCTCAGACAGAGCCGCTGCAGGGCGGAAGATAGAACGCACAGGAGAGAGAGGGGGTAGGAGAGTGGCGTCACTTCCGCCAGCCAGCCTGTGGTCCATAACATCTGTGAGGCTGGAGGTGTTCATACACCTGCAGGACCTGCAGCAGCTTCAACAGAACATCATTCAGAACATTCCGTCATTCAGCCTCACATTCCTACTCTTTCACTCCATCCCTCCAAGGAACATCATCTCGCATCGTCCAAGGCAAACCCAGTCCAGACTCCTCTTGTCTGGTGGAATGAGCAGAAGAATCCCTCTCCATCTTCAAAAACCATCTCCTCTCCTAATGCGTTTTCATGCACTGCTCTTACAGATTTTAGCACTTAGTACTCTCCCCTGGTTTTCACACTGTCCTGAAACATGAGTGTACCCCGAATTGTAAATCGCTTTGGATAAAAGCATTTGCCAAATGTATTTAATATAATGTAACGTTGAATGCTGGCAAAATTTCCTAATTGTAAAATAATTTCTAGGAAATTACTGCTTGCATAGATATGTTGTGTGTACTGGAGCCTCTCACGCCTGCAAGACTTTCAGTCATGTGAGCCTTTAGCAAAGTGGTCAACATTGTGTCCTAAATTATGTTGAAGGCCCGTTTACAGTGCATTTTAGGCCATCGGATCACAGTAGTACAGCCAAGACATCTTCTTGTACTACTCTTACATACAGATTTTAGCACTAAGTACTCTTCTCTGGCTCTTACACTGTCCTGAAACTTGAGTGTTTCCTCAAATTGTAATTCACTTTGGGTAAACGCGTCTGCTAAATGAATGTAATGTGATGTCTGCCACAGCTTCACAGCAGTTACATAGTAGTAGCCATGCCCCTACAGTGGTATCACACCTACAGTAGCAGTGCACAGAGTAGTAGCACATTTCATGGTGCCTGGTGTTTAGGGAGTTGCCCCTGTGGTCATGGGTTCAAATCCCAGGACTCCATGTGTAACCACTAAGGTACCCTTGAGTAAGATACAGTCCCCACACATTGCTCCCTGGGTGCCATACTGATGGCTGCCCACTGCATCACTTTTACTGTAGTGGTGAATCACATTTTCCTTTACGTGCTGTGTACGCAGCCTACCTGGGGAAGAGTTTGCACCAGGATGCAACATGAAAAGAAGGCAAGCTGGCAGCGACAGTGATAAGATTTAGGCAATGTTCTCCTGGGACACACTGGATCCTGGCCTTCATGGGGATGTGACTTTGACATGTACAATCGCTGACAGAGCAGACGCACTGGGAAGAAGAATCCCAATTAGGTGAGGAGTTGCAGTCAAAAGCAGTTTTTTATCACAATAAAACACCCAATCAGACATTTGAGATCATATATCCACCAAGATCTTCTCTGAGTTTTGTTTAGTTAAAGCATATATTCCAATATTTTGTCATATATACTTAACCAACATCTATTGGTGATTTGCCATCCTATCCTAGCACTCTGGACTCTCCTGAGGGCGTGACCATGCCCTTTGGCTTTGCACCCTTTATTACCTCAGTGTCATTGCAGGTGTCTTCTCCGAGTCACTATTGTTTCAAAGTGCTTGCTGGTGTCTTGTATCTTGAAGCCATTCTCCATGCTTATTTCCTAGCCCAGTTGTTCATTTAAAAAATATTATTCAGTAACTATATTTAACCCTAATCCCAGATTCTTTAGTTCTCAATCTGACTGAGCATCTGTTGGATATACTGGATAAACTAGTCAGATCCATAAAGGCCTGACCTTGATCCTTACAGGACATAAAGGATCTGCTGCTAATGTCTTGGTGCCAGACATCGCAACACACTTTAGAGGTCTTCTAGAGGCCATTCCTCAGTGCGTAAGAACTGTTTTGGCAGCAGGAGGGAGAGGTTATAATGTTATGGCTGATCTGTGTATACTGTAGTGGCAAATCAATTGTGCTAATACATCTGTTGTAGTAAAACAGTGAAGTCAAACCTTCTGTTGAAGCAGAGCTACAATACATTGCCATGGTTCAGACTTACTACAGAAGCATAAGCACTATACAGTGTATATGGTGTTTTTATGCATATGCATTTAAGTCAAGCTCAGTCTACATATGGAGAGGTGAAGGTTTATGATTAAAACTCAGTTACACAACATATTGTTTATTAGCATTTCACTGTCTAATAAATGTGTTCTACAAAAATATAGTTTGACAAAAATATTTTGAAAATAAGCAGAAATCAGTCACAAACTTTTCACAAGAACAGTTCTTTTGCCTTCCATGCCTTAATATGCTTTCTGGATCAACGTTCATTACAAATCCAAGACATTTTTCAGGTTTTACAGGTTTGTGAAGTTGTTTAACAACTGTACAGGACAGCTTGGTGTGTTTGTTTAACAAGAACAAGAGAAAAAGACAGAAAAACAAGGAACATGTCAGATGTACTGAGAGAGAAGACAATCCAATATACTAAAAGGTACACTAAGTGACAGTTTTCTGTGAAACCTGAAAGTCTGTAGGTACTGCAATAAAAGTACATGTTTATTAGCAAAGGGACAAAACTAGCCCTCATTCCCAGGTTATTATATTACTTACTCAGACAGCATCACTACATCGGAATTTAGGGAAAGAGGAGTGTGAACAAACACAAGACATTCACAACCAGTGAGACATCCTTCTTGAAGTTTCACAATGAAACTGTACTGGCTGCAATCAGTTGGCAGAGGCTGACACTACCTCATGGCAGCTCTTGGAAAATAAGGTTATTTTCAATAGTTAGCATTGCAGGTCAATTCCTACCCATCTGCTACCATGACACTGGCAATAAGTAAACATTGAATTCTATAATTATAATACGACTTGCTCACCATGTACATTGCGCTCAAATTACTGGACCCACTGACCCTTGTTAAAGTCTGCCAGCACAGCAAGAGCTCAGAGACAGCCCAGGCCAGTCTATTTACTTCTGTACCTTTACCTCCCAACTCTCTCCTAACAGAACCAAATATTAGGGTTTCAACAGAACCAAATGTTGGAGTGGGTGCCATATCTGTGTGATTACTGGCAGTCTCTAAAACATTCTTCTCCCAATTACACTGTTCAAAAACATTTCCAGACACACTGATCTAGAATGCTCTGCCTCCAGTCAAAACAAACACAAACACCAACTAATACAATCAAACAAAACTGTTTAGTTGGTGTGCCATACCTGTGTTTGACTGCTGTGAGGATTTACAACAGGGCAGCACAAATGTGGTCCCTAGAAGACTGGTGTCCACAGTTTCAAGCATACCAGATTCTACTTAACTTTTAATTGATAGCTGTAGTGGTTGTGCTTGTGTAGGGGAACTACCAAACCTTGCTAGACAACGGCCGACCAAGCACAGAATTGTGCTCCATTGATCTAGTACTTTCTGTAAACACTGACATTAGAAAGGGGGTAATTGTAGGGAAATGTCTGGTGCGAGTCCCTTAGTGTACCTTTAAGTAGGAAGAAAATGACCCAACAGACTGGAAGCACTTGTTACACAGATTTGGAGGGACTGTTTGTTCTGTTTGGAAACAGCAGCAAAAATATTTGTCAGTGTTTGCACCCAAGTAGAAGAGGCAGCTTAAGCATTTACGTGAAACAATTATAATACCCTTGGCACTTAAATGAAGACAGAGAGAGTGAGAGCGGTTCACATGGTTTTTTCAAAAGGGAAAAGATGTTTCTCCTGGCCACGCTTCTCTCTCTTACTAAGAGACTTCTTAGCTCCTCCCTCTTCTTGCACCTCCTGCCTGTTCTGTGGCCATGAAGCAGCCAGAGTGGGCGGGGCAGTGTGAGCTCCATCGTCATCCTCCTCTCCGGATGACAATCCCGAGGCCCCAGCTTCGTAGTCCTGCCCCAACCCGGTGCCCTTGGCTAGGCCCTGTTGCCCATAGCGACGCTGTAACCTCTCTTTGATCAGCAGACCTTTCACTAGCAGTGTCCAGTTCGACAGTGCTCGCTTCTCACGTTTCTGTTACAGCAAACACAATATATTATTTTAAAAAAAAACATTACTACAAAAATGTAAAATGTTTTTGTTTTGCTTTCATAAAAAAGCTGCAGTAAGTTAGACATTTTAGAATCTGGACCCATCTATGTAAGAACAGATTTGTCAGGCCCAACACATCACACTTTTTCACCACAGGCATCAAATTAGGATGGAGTAAGGAATGTGCTCCTGTTCCAACCTGCCATTCCTTGGTTAGACAACATAAATCTTCTAAACAGTGAATCCTATACAGAATCTATTGTGAGGACATTAGAATACATCATAGGGACAGCTGGGCAAACGTACATTTGTCAAAGTGGCACAGTAAAATCAGAGAGTGCTTTGTGTTATAGTAATCCATATGTTCTAATTCAGTCGTCGGTCATTTTACCCATTAGCGTTCATAAAGGATGTGTTTGTCAAACTTTTGTGAAGGCAGTCATATATTACAGAGTGTGGGAACTTCTTTTTATATCACAAAGCAGTAAAACCAGACACAAGCATGCACACGTGCACGCACAAACCTCTTGGTCCTTTTTCTTTTGTATCTCTTGCTCGTTTTCCCAGGCAGCTTTCAGAATTTCTTCGTGCTCCTCACACACGATGTAGCCATCATTGCTAAAAAACATTCATCAAACACATTAGATGCCATGCATAATTCACACACACTCTGAAAGCTGTCTATTCAAACTTTTTTTCGTTCTGCTCATTTCTATTCATTCTTGTTTTCACGCACACGTACACACACTTACACAGCGTGTGCGTATCCTGCATGGTAATCAAAGCCAGTTACTGCAGCAGCACAGTCCAGGTTGAGTTTGCGGGCCACTCTGTGCAGGTTGGGAAGACGCAGGTGCACACACCCAACGGGTAACATGCATTCTTTAAACATGTACACGTTTCCAAACTCATTACGTGGAACCTGTAACACACACACACACACACACACACACACATACACATATACATACACACACACAGATATGCCGTATTTTATTTAAAGTTTGTTTCTGTGAGTGGCCTAAGGCCTAGAGTAATGTTCTTCCTTCTCACATTACATCAAATTCACCAATTGGAACTCAAATCCTGACTTTTGATTTCATTGTCAGTTCCGCATTAAGGTAGTGGTTAGTCAAACTAGGGTCTGACAGTCTCACCAATGGAAGAGCTCACTTAGGTGCATCTACCTAGATTCTGTAGGGGAGAAATTCAGGTTGTGTCATTTTAAATTGAGAGTTTTAAGAATTTAACTTTGTTTCCAACCAACATTTTATAATGAAATATATTACAGTATTTTCTGGGTTAGAAAGTAAAATGATTCTACTAATAGAAATAAACATTTTTTTTGTCCCCAGGAACAATTAGGGTTAGTTTCTGCTACAGACCAGGGGTTCCTAATCATTTGCAGCTTGTTGTCAATTACAGCATGTGGCTCAATCTTTTTTCGACTTCTGTGTTTGTACAATTGCTGCCCTTTACACTGTGTGAAACCTTCATGGTGAATGAAGTTATGAAGTAAGTGAATTATGTCCCTTTCTCACCTTGCCATCAACAGCTAGAGGAGGCTGGTACTCCTCAGTTTGCCAGGGGCCAAACAAGGCAAGGTCCTTCTCATCCTTATGCTCTGACATCATTCTAGCTTTGCGCGAGCGGTTTGAAAAGCCCTTCACCATCTGAAACAACAGGAGGTTCGAGAATCATCATTTTAAACTTAATTATTGACAATCATAATAAATGCAAAAATTAAGTGAAGTAAAAATGGCCTCTTTAATAACCAATGTATATAGAATTGATCATGTATTTATAACTGAATAAGGTACATAATTATATAAAATTAACAGTTTGTTGCTGTACACATTTAAACAATATTTACAAAATGAACAGCTCTAATGTCTTAGAGACAGAGAAGAATTTGCTCCCACCTTGTAGGGCTCCTCTCCCAGTCGGACAGTGCGTGCTTCCTTCAGCCAGGTGTCCCGGGAATGCAATGTGTGGACACAATCCCTAAATATAAAAGACACAAATTTCACATTAGGACCAATACATTACAAAACATTTTATAGCATAACTCTCCCATTATTAAGTTCCTCTCTGGGATTCTCAAGTAATTTTCAGTGAGAAAAGCACGTAATTTCACTGGTCAAGTCAAGTCAATCAACATAGACAGCAATAAATGATTGTGCAGAAATAGCAAGTAGCGGCAACAGGATAAGAAAAAATGTACAATATATAAATAAATAAGGGATATATCCAGTACTGTGCAAAAGTCTTAGGCACCTGGGAAAATTATACTTAAAACCTGCTTACTACTGGACAGTAGTGTTAAGT
>JBBPCX010000016.1:15588156-15602826 GCA_037974365.1 Hydrocynus forskahlii | reverse complement strand
CAAACCTGTGTTCTTCTAACCAGCTCACAAAATATCAACTCCTTTTTAGAAAAAAGGAAATCTTGATACTTTTTTTTTTACTGTTCTCTTGTTCGTTTGATTTTATTCTAATGTTCACTTGTGTTTTTGCTGGCAGACAGAAACCCACTGCTGATATAAACAGATTCAAACAATTTTTCCAGGTGCGTAAGACCTTTGCATAGTACTGTATACTGGTAGTTGGTAAATAGATGGCTCAACTCTTTGCTAAACTCCTGTAGTAGTTTTATTTTTGTTGCTTGAGCTGGCATAGTAGAGGGAGACACTGACTGTGATAATGAGCATTGTGAAAGAAACAGACGTCTCTGATCTTATCAGCCCGCTGGGTTACCGTGAGTAGATGGCTTCTCCTCGGCAGTAGCCCAGGATGGCTGCAGTGCGGGGGTACAGCGCTTCGTACTTCAGTAGGTGTCTTTCCAGCGCATACAGCGGGTGGTTTTTGAACTGAGCTACTGATGTTGGTAGTGGCTTATCCAACAACATAGCCTGCAGCTGGGGTAGAGGAACGAAAATGTGAAAGAGAGAGAGAGAGAAATAAGCATAATTAGATGTGAACGTATAACGTGAAACACACTTATGTTGATGACGTTCCACTATAACGGGTGTGGAAATGATCAATGTGTGCATAATAATGTTCAAGAGCTTATTACTTACATTGCTATAATACTCATTCTGTAAGGTCGAGCAAAAATTATAGGCTTTGTTCACATTACAAGACAACTCAGATTTGTTTCAGAAATCAGATTTTTAGACTTGAGTTCTCCAAGCAGGAGTTATGGTTTCTATAGTCAGATTGTAGTTGCATTTGCTTGCATCTCAACAAGCAAATGCAGGTAAAACTAGCTCAACTGGTGAATACAATACATTAATGATTGCTATATTTCACAGCCTTAATGCAACAATAACTTGCAACAAACATGACATTAGATCAGGATGACCAGGTCAGAAGATAACTTTCAAGAGAGGTCAGAGGCCATTTACATATACCAGTTCTAAATGTAAAGCAGCAAATATAATTGTTTATTCTTGAAGGGTTGGAAAATGAATAAACGTCATTTAAGTGAACCTCATTGGGAATACTGCAAGAAGAATGTAGGATATGGGGCCATTACTATTCAGAGACAAGCTTTACATGATGTTCATGTAAAGCTTTCTTGGTGCTCATTTTGATGTCAAGGACTAAATGGCATCTAGGTATGTTTTATTGAATATTTTTGGAAACAGCAAGATGATGTAAGCAAGATGATGTTCATTTATCTATTTGTCTTTTTGGAGTAGTGTATATGCAACAGTAGTGTATATGCCTGTGAGTGCTTGTGTATATATGCATTGGCATCTGTGAGTGTATCAAATGTTTTGTTGAGCACTGGTCTTCACCTCCTTGTCCTCTTTCTTTTCTCTTTCAGAATCTGGGCACTCGTAGAATTCTAATGTCTCTTCCCACCACTCTGAGTCGATGCGCCGACGCCGTGATGATGTAAGCCAGGTGGGGTCGTACCTGGTGCTCAGGTCCTTCAGGTAACCTTCACCGTCCACTCCCACAACGTATGTAATGGGCTGAGTGGCCTGACTGGCACAGAGTTGCGGTTTTCCTATCCCTTGATCAACATCAACACACACCCACTTTTTTCCCCCTTCAAGATATACTTCTATCCATTCATCATCACCTTTCCCTGCCCTTTGCCTCCTTCGCCCTTTGTTTTCCTCTTGCTCCTCTTCATCTTCATCCTCCTCTTCTTTCTTCACGGCCCTGTTGGCTCCACTCGACCGCCGCTGAGCACGACCTGTGCCTTTTCCTTTAGTCTTAGACCCCCTTTTAGAACTCTTCGGCCCAGAGTCGTCACTCTCATACTCGCTGGACAGTTCAAACTCCTCCTCCTCACTAGGCCCCTCCCCCTCACTGCTCTCTTCTTTGTATGACACTTTTGATGCAACACTTCTTCTCTTGGTGTTTTTCGGCCTTTGTCCCCCCACTGCTTCTTTCTCTTTGTCTTCTCCTCCACTCTCATTCTTTTTCCTTCTCTTTCCTCCTCCCCTCCTCTTCCCTGCTGTGTTGGCAGCAGATGGGCGTTTGGACCCAGGAGAGACTTTGGGTTCTGCAGGCTTTTCATCACACTCATCAGAATTCTCTTTATCAGCAGTGTTGCTGGAGGCTTGTGCTTTATCCTGCAATAGGAATAAACATTCAACCAGAGGAGGCCTATTAATAAAAAGCCAAAAATCTTTACATGCAACACACAAGCTACTACACAGGCAGTATTATATGATATATAATATATATATATAATTTGCACTTCACTGCATTTTACTACATTTCTGACATTTATGGGTACTACCAGATGTAAGATCTTACATCACATCACCTATGTGATGTTTTTTTATCGCAGGGTGCAGGATGTTTGATTTTATGTTAGTTTATGCTGTGAGTACTCCTACACTCCTGTTAGCACACCTTTTGGGACAATCGGATTATCCTGTTATGGGTTTTGTCATCAGTATTATATTCATAACTCACCTTTTATTGATTCAGAGCCCTCAATACAAACCCTAGATCATTCTGAAACTCACAGTTTTGTTTCGTTGAGGTTTTAGAATTCCATTTGGCATTCCATGTCTACCACTGTTACTTTCTATTGTGACCAAACTGCCACCATGTGAACTGGACTAGCAGTAGGAAAATGTGGCAGCAGGAAAACTGCTGTGGAGATCCCAGACTGAAGCTTCTGACACTGCAAGTAAAATACAAGTAAAATACAAAAGCCATACTTTTTTAGTTGGCGGTTTGAAGGGTACAGGCTGCAATGACAGCACCAATCGACAGAACAGTCGCAGTGACCGCAGCACCAGCAGGAACAGCTGTAGAGAAAAAAAAAAAACATGTTATGCAACGTTTCTCTATGTGCAAAGAAAACAAACTGTATGCCACAAAATTTTGTTCATATTGTGGCGGGCTATCTCTGTAGGAGAAAGACTGCCTGAGCATCTGACGCACTCCTGGTTTTAATTGATTTACAGAAACAGCAGCACTGTGTTACGTGCCTGAATGATTCGCTGCCTGAATGATTCGCTGCCTGAGTGCTCGCACACAAAGAAATCACCAAGAGAGACAGGATTTTATACACTTATAGTTTGATGATGTGAAATTGTCATCCCTCTTTGTATGTACAATATACACATTGTTTTAAGTAATGAAAAAAAACAACAACAAAATTTTGTGATATGTCCTATGACATACAGTTGTTCAGGGCTCCAGTACAATGACAATACCTATGACATACACAGCAAAGTGCAAAAAAGGTAATATCTCATCACAATGCTCAACTTTTGCCCAGAACATTTGACTTCATTTATATAAGTGTCAAAGGCCAAAAAAGTGGTCTAAGTAAAATTAACTCACAAAGGTCATCTCCTGATGATTTCGTGCTGATAGACTCCCCAAACGTCTCTCAAGTACCTCCCGCAGATCCACACCATTCTCATCAGGGAGTTCAGAGTTTAGCGTAAATGTCATCTTGAACCTGGGAACAGCCAGCCCAGACCCGATGAAGCACACATACCCGTCAGATGAGAGTTGAAAAGCCACGAGGCACGAATTACAGCAGTCACATAATTAAAGTGTTTGATTCTTCTCACCACTTCAGAAGGCCCTCCAGGAAAACCGTATTGATACGTTCTCCAGCAACACTGGTGAAGTGGGCAGGAAGTAAAGATAATGCAATGGCCAACAGGTCGGGCTCACAGCAGAGGCGGTTCCGGAACAGTCCACTGGCCAGCAAACACAGCAGGTGAACCTAAGTGACAAGGTCACGACAGCAATATGATGAAATACCAAACCAAAACCAGTTCATAGTGATAAACAATAAAGTCAGCCAAATACTCCAACCAATATGTTTTGCAGGGTAGCGGGTCAGGGCTAAGCATATATTAATGCAAGCATTCACATTCACACTCACACACACTCTCTCACACACACACACACACCTTGTGTGTATCCTCCAGCAGCTCCTTGTTAAAGCGTTTCATCATTCGGCGCAGGTAAGTGTCAAATTCAGCTTGCCTCTTCTCCCTGGCAATAGTTACCATGGTGTCATGCTTTCCAGCTGTCTTTCACTGATCCCTACTGGTTATACTGGCTGACAGTTTGACAGGTAATAGCCTCTGTCTAAAGCAGATCACTTGGCATTTAAGTATGTCCAACTTTCAGTGATATTGTTTGGGGAAAAAGCAGTTTACTTGTTATGTAACTGAATTCATAAAAAATATTTAAGCAATCACATTAATTTAAATAGGAAAAATGTATCAAGCCACAGCAGGTTTTATTAGTTCTGTCCAAACACACTCACTTCCTCTGCCTCTTGTGCATGGCCTCGGCTGTCTCGATCTCAATCTCCACAGGCTGAGACGGAACTGCAGGCTCCTGCTCTGTGTCCTCCGGCCCCAACGGACCTGCCAGCTCTGAGAAAACACACATGTAAAACAGTTTTTAAACCATTCTTAAGTAGTAACTTAAAATAACATAGAACATTTACTCTGAATTACACTCACCTTCCACTTCCTCCCACTCCTCATCGTCTTCACTCTCATCACTGTCATCATCCCCATCTTCTTCTTTTCCTTTCTCTTGTTTTATCTTGTCGTTCAGTATGGTGTTCTCTGGAACAGTCACACCTTCGTCCTCACTGGAATCACTCATATCATCAGGCTCTTCCTTCACCTGTTTGCTGTCCTGGAAGTATTTACTTGATTGCCTGCCTGGAGGGTCATCTGCCTTTTTTGAAGCTCTGCATCTGGGTTTTGAGGTCCTGGGAACATTTTTGGCTCCAGTATTGTTTTCTAATAAAAACATGCAGAAAATGGTAAAGTGTTAGAGATGCTAGGATGCACAGTATAATACAGACAGACTTTTTCCGGCTACTGTGTTAGGGAGTGTATTGTATGCAGTGCTGAATGACACTTGGTAGTATACTAAATATTGATTTTTTTAAAGCATTATTTTTGTATAACAAAATCATACCCACAATTACATTCTATATATTTTTTTAAGTAATAGATGCTGGTAGAAATACATTGTAATGTAAAATTAAGAGTACAGGAGAGTTCAGAACAATATAGTAAATTCAAAACATACTGCTGAGAAACAATCCGACCACTCTTCGCAGATCCCCCCCAGATAGCGAGAGAGAGCGTGAGAGAGAGAGAGAGAGAGAGAGAGAGAAAGAGAAAGAGAGAGAGAGAGAGAGAGAAAGAAAGAGAAAGAGAAAGAGAAAGAGAGAGAGAGAGAGAGAGAGCGAGAGAGAGAGGACACAGAGAGAGTGAGCGTGAAAGACCAACTCACGGCTTTTTTCGTGCGCATGCACACAGTGCTGTTTAATGAATCAACTTTAAGTGCATCACTGTGATAGTAACACATTACTAGTTTTTAATACTTTGTATGACTAATTAACGATTTGTAATGACTAAAAAGGCCTAAAGTGTGTGTATATTTATTGCCCTGTCCACACAGTCCATATCTGGAAACTAAACTGCAAAAACAGCCTGTTTTCAAAAGAGTTTTTTAATGTCACAATACTCACATATTTCCATATATCTCCTTATACAGGCTGCAGCTATTTAGCCCCACCCATCCAATCAGAAAAGAAGTCGGTTACATATATCTGCCTTAAAGGTAATAAAAAGAACTTGTTTAATTCTATTTTTTGGGGAATGTAAACCAATCAAATACCAGGGGAAAAATGAAATGAAAATGAAACTATAGAATATGGGCCATTTAAAAACCACCTTAGCCAATCAGGGTCGTTCGTGGTGAAAGACAGGCCAAAATAATTTGACTTTTGTCAGATTACATGAACACCTCAATTCATCAGAACACCCAGTAACGTTCACCCGGAGCTGTGATTGGTCACCCCCTCAGAAACATTGTGATTGTTTAGATGCTCATTTGCACATTGCAGCTTTCAGCACGATATCAGTATTGCAGAGATGGATATCGTGATAACGATTAAAAGACGATATATTGTGCAGCCTAAATGTATAGCTCTGAATTTATATACACACACATATACGTGTGTGTTTTAACGTCATTTTTATTATTGCCACTCAGCTTTATCTGTGGTGCCACACTTCCACACGCATACATTCATACACCTCAAACACCCTCTCTCCTCCAGCTAACTTTGGCGCTAAATGGAGCTGAACGTGTTTGCAGAGTGCACCAGTTATTGACAACAGATATGCACAAGAGCAGTCATGCAAAGTCCCTTCCAGCTGCAGCCTAACCTCCTGCACTTCTCCACTCACTCAACACACTTACCACCAGCAAACACCAGACCACCGAACTGCACAACGACCAAACCAAACCAGACATATTCATGACCTACTGGTGTTGGTGGCGAGGGTCTGTAGTGGGAGCAACTCTCTACCTTTGGTCTTCTGCGTTTTGGGAGCTCTGCTCTTCTTCTCAACTTGCTTCAGTTTCTTTGTTGTGCCCTTTTCAGCTGCAGCATCTGCTGTGTTTTTGTGTTTAGCCATGCTGCTGACTCGCAGTCCGCCACAGTGCAGAGTTCAGTGGTCCGGTGTAGCTGCAGGAAAGGCCCTCGGTACACAACATGTAGAGCTATTTATGTAACCCCATTCACACCTTACAGTTACTCAACACACCTCCATCCTTTCATAACACCGACACACAGCAGTCAGAAGCTGGAAGTCTCAGAAAACGTCACATCCCCTTCCTACAAGCTCAAGACAGTTTCGACCACTAGAGGTCAGAGCTGCACCAGATTAATACAAAACACATCAGGCCTAGAGCAGTGCATCCTAGACCTGGACTAACCCCTGCCCTCACATTAAAGTGATTTTTATTCACTAGCACAGTTTTCCAACCTCAGTCCTAGAGGCACACTGCCCTGCTCATTTTTGTGCCTCAAGGACTAACCTTCAATAATGGTGGTAGAACCCCCCACCTTCTACCACTGTGTCCTTGAGCAAAACACTTAACTCTCAGTTGCTCCAGTGGGACTGTCCTTGTAACTAATGAGTCGCTCTGGATAAGTCTACCAAATGCCATAAATGTAAATGTGAGTTTTCTCAAATAGAGCTCACCCACTGGTGGTTAGGGAGTTGCACCTGTGATTGGAAGGCTGTAGGTTCAAATCCCAGGAGTGCCAGTGGGACCACTGAGGTACCCTTGAGCAAGGCACGGCCCAGCACACTGCTCCCACTGCTTCACTTGGGTGAATGGGTTAAATGTAGAGACCTGGGGCAGCTGGTGGCATGGTAGTTAGGGATCTGCCCCTGCAGTTGTGGCTTTGAATCCCAGGACTGCTTGTAGCACCACTGCCTGTAGCACCCTAGCAAGGTACCATCCCCACAAAGTGCTCCCCGGGTGCAGTGTTCCTGGCTGCCCATGGCCTCTTTTGGGTGAACAGGTTAAATGCAGAGAACAATTTCATGCTAGTCACACAGTGTGCTGTGTTGTGTTCACGTATAACAAATGAAAACTTTATACTAACACACTTGCACGTTCAAGCACAGACATTCCTATTGTAATATTTGTTTTGTTGGCATATATAGTTTTTATGTTATGTTTAAATGACCTTAGTTAAGCCATTCCAAATTTCTCTTTAATTTAAATTATTACTATGATGAAGTGGTTGTGTGAAAGCAGAGAAAGTATTAAAATGTGCAGGGCCGTGGGCCCCAAGAAACAGGGATAGGAAACAAAGCTCTAACACATCTACTTCAGCACAGGGATTAATTAGTTAGTTTAATCAAGTGTGCTGGAGCTGGAAAAACACTCCAGTGTGCAGGGCAGAGGGGAGGGATACTTTTGAGCCAGGTTTAGGATACACTGGCCTAACATGCATGCTCCTAATGTTGGTCCTGGGCTGGTTCCGAAATCTGTGTTGCTTGACTCCATCCAACCTGCAGTCCAGGATCTCAGTAAACATACTGGCAGACTTGTGTAGCATGTGGATCCGCATGACTTTCAGATCAGATAAAACAGAAAGCATAGGAGGTTTCCGGTCACAACTCTGGAGTGGGTGACCCCCTGCCCCCCATGTCTTTTTGTTTTCATTGTTCCCAGCACACCTGATCCAACAAATCAGCCAATTAACCAGTTTTTCTGAGTTAAAGTAGGCATGCTGGAGCAAAGCTAATTCTAAACTGTGCAGGACAGAAGGTACTTCAGGACTAGATTTGAGAAACTGTGCTGTATAACAATACTACAGCAATCATATCAACCCAAATCGGACATTTTAAAATTCTTTTGTTCCATATCAGGAATAGGCAGTATTTATGATGCATTTCCAATATAAAACATGTTTTTGCCATTTCTATTTGATTCCTATTTTGTATCAAAATACTTTACTGTTTTGTATTTTTGTAGCTTAGAGATACTGTAACATCATAAAGCAGAAACCACAGAATGATGCAGAAACCACAGAATGGTCATTTATCCAGGTTTGCTGAGGTCAGCATTAAAACTGAACCAGCAGGTGGGAGACGTGTAAATTACCACCTTTCCACCAGTTTTTAGCATTTATACCAAAAACGTTAACGGTTCTTTTTAAGCGTTGCTGTTTATTTTAGTAGCCTATAGGCTTTACAGAATGTTCTATCTTAAAATGCAACTCAGCCCAGGGTAAATTTTAATTGGTTGTGCACAAAAAAAACCAAAACAAAACAAAACAAAACAAAAACAATAACGCATTTAATAGTTGTTTTACAGCATTATTTTATTATTCCAGAAGATAGATACTGTAACTTGGCAGGCCATCCTACAGTGGTGTTTGTTGTAGCTTTTCATCCTCAAATCCAAGAGTGTATACTGGGAGCTGTTTTATGTTTTGTGACAGTTGCTCCCAAATGAGCCTGTGCTATTGAACAAGACAATATTTGAAGATGTGCACCTCAGAGTTGTTTTCCCACTTGTCAGAATGTAATTAAAGGCAGAGAGAGGAGAATCGAGAGGCAGATTTCTGTGAAAATAGGGGGGTTGAGCTGGTATAAGCTTGTACACTGCACTTCTGAAAAATTTGCAATTTTTTGTGGCACAGTTTTCATGGTCATTGCATGAATGACTGCCTGACAGATATTTTATTATTATATCTATAATTAACAATCAAATGTTTAATTAATTACTTAGAAACTTGTTGCAAAAGGCGCTATCAGCTCTCTGCTTATAAATGACTTGTTTGTCATTGAGTCAGTGTTGCTGATGCAAAGTAGGCCCCTGCCAAATACCAAGTAACTAAAATATGATGCAATTATGAGTCATTAACAAACTGTAGGTTATTTTAAAACTAGCCTTCATTTGGGTGATCACAGCGATGTGTGGGACTCTGGGATGTAACAGGCAGGTCAGAATATTTGATCTTTTGACAGGTTATATATGTCAGATTTATGGGATGCCTCGTTAGGCAGATAAAAGCTGCTCTCCTACACTGTCCTCTTAATCATCTGAGTCAGTGTGGTGGCGGAGGGATAGATCAAAGGGGCCGATAGATGGGAAGTTTGCAAAGTCATTTCATGCTCCCTTGGAAACATATTTTTAGTATTTTTTTTATTTTTTCAAACACAGCAGCTCATTTTGATATACTTACAACTAGAGTATTTGGTATTTTATGTTTTAAAATACATTTGTATGGATCTTTGCCAGTCTCTATGAGCTTACCTTTACACAGATCTGAAAACAAAATTGGATTAATAAAACTAAACGCCTAATGACTGTACTAAGTTCAGTATTTTAGATGGGACTACTAAGCAAACTAAACTTCAAAACTGATGAAAATTACAAGTTGGTCCAAAATTTCATCACTTTAGAACAAGAATGTATTCTAATCATTATAAATGTTGTTGGACATGAATGAGATAGGAGGTCTGGAGGTCTGGAGGTCTGTCTGCATTTCACATTTTTTTCCCAAATACACTTGATTTCATTAATGAATGACCTGATCATTAGCTGATATGACGCACAGCTGGACCACAGGATTGTCTGTGCAAATGTATGTGGTTTAGTGCTGTAGTGTGGTATGACTTGGGCTGTAGGTATTCTTCTGTTCTGTTGATTTTTAGAGTGTTTTGGAGTAGTTCATAGGTGTTTATGTCCATGAATCCATTTAAAATTTGCTTCTGTTAATTGAATGTATACAGGAAATACACCTGCACTATTACTACATTAAGTCAGATATCAGTACTTGAAGAAAGCTGAAGAACGTGAGAAGCACATTAATGCAATAATAGACACTCATTATTCATTTTTGATTGACAGTCATCTTTCATATTTTGTCTCAACTACTCAAGTCTTTGTTTTGTACCACAATGCAACTGCATTATACAGCATTTTAATGAAATAAACAGTTGCTACCACAGCATTACAGTAAATGCATGTACCAAATGATGACCCTTATGATGACTCAGGAAGCGTATCCAGCTTCTTGAGATGATTCAATCGAACATGGCATTGATTTATAGCCCTGCAGTGTAGCTGAGAGAGTGCAATTTGCAGTTTATTTTCTGACATAATGGTGGATGTGTGTGGTAAGCGTGTCTTAAAGTGTTAATCCTGAATATACTGTTTGAAGAAAGAGCACCAAAAGGATTGTGTAGAGTTAAATTAAATATATTAAAATATCTTTACTTTACCTTACACTAAAAGTTAACGTTTCTCCTCCTACTACAATGTTTTTGGAGATACGATATATGAGTGCTTGGCTCAAATGGAATTAAAGCATCTCACTGGGTTGACATGAAATGTAACAAGTTTAAGCTTGGATAAGAACATCTGACAAATATATAGAAATGTAAATATTTGAGACTAAATTGCTCATAAACAGGGCAGGCTATTTTCTTTTAATGCTTTGCTATTTTGTAAAAGTCAGTATTCATATTGTCTCAGATTAAGAAGGGTTTTACAGCAAAGTTTGTAGAAGTGTGTCCATATGACTCCATGACATTCATATTTCCGCCCTTATGAAACGAATGTGCCTAGTGGACTGCATGGTGAATGTAAAGAACACCAAGTTATCAGTTTACCACAAGTGCAAAAAACATACTCTTTTACTGGCTAGGCCTATAAAAATGGAATGCCTGTGTGTTACTGACCTGAGCTGGGTAAAATAAGGTGATAAGCAGGACAAGAACATCATGACCTTCTAATGTACACATTGCTTATTAAGATTCTCCACTGGAAGCCATTTAAGATGGTTTAGATTAGTTTAGACGGAGGTGGAGGAAGAAGGCCCTCACAATTCTCCATCCGCATCTCTGTCTATGGGCACCTTATAATCTCAACAAACCTTGCAAATCTGTTTTGTTCAAGATTATTTCATAATTTTGTGGTACAGGACAGGGAGTTAGTAACAATTAAATAAAAGAAAACCAAGATGAATTAAACTAAAAAGCATTGAAAATCAAATATTCGTTCTTTAATCTAGCGCATAAATACTATGCGCATATACCAAAATCAAGTATGTCAGAGTAATAGACCCTACTGCTGAATTACAACATCTAAAACACTGCAAGAATGATTTGTTGACTTGTCCTTGTTCAGTGGCATAAAAAAACAACATTAAAGGTTCTGTGTTGAAAATGAAATTTTATTATTTATTTTAACACAGTTTAAAAAAAAAAAAACACCTCTGTGGCTCACCATGCGGCAGAGAGGATGAAATATCACATATGAAAGGGCTGGTGGGCAAATGAATATCATAAGATATGTGAAAATAAAAATGGCTTTTAAAATGCCTGATTGTGGCTTTAAAGCTTAGAGTGATGGCTCCTTGCCTGTGTTAAACTGGCACTCACAGACATGAATCAGCTCAGCGAAGGTCCACTTTAATGAGCACAAGGCTGCACCTTTACTCATTAAAGTTCAGCAACTGAGGTCTATTAGAGTTTGTGTGTATGTGTGTGTGTGTGTGTGTGTGTGGGGGGGGGGGGGGGGTACCTGGTGCAGTTGATGCAAATGAACAGCTGTCTTTGCATCGCTCCGCAGCAGATGTCCAGCTCGGAAGAGAGAGAGTGTGTATGTGTATATGTGTGTGTGTGCGTGTGTACGTATTACTTCAGAGAGCTGTCTGTAAACTCGATTGGCAGCACAGTTTCAAACAGTCTCCCTGCAGCAAGAAGGGCTCGCTGGGCATCTGTGCCCGGATCCGTGCCAGCACAAGTATGTGTGTGCCAGCACAAAGATGTGTGTTTGTGTGTGTGTGTGTGTGTGTGTGTGTGTGTGCCTTATAGTTGACAGGTGAGGACAGTTGTTTGGCACCGGTGCCACGGCCCTCGACTATGACCAGTCTCCATGACGACGTGTGCCCTCAGCCCTGCATGGCTTCCATCCCTATATGAAACTCACAACAGTCAGATAGGAATAAAAAGCCATACAGGACAGCGGGCAGGGCAAACAGGACAAAAAAGAGAGCATCCACAAAAGGTTAGTCTTCATAAACCCTTCATAGTTTAGACGAGTTAGACCTGATAAACCCAGCAAAAAGGTTAGGCAAGGTTGTTCTGGTCTAACTAGTCTTGATAAACCTGCTTAAGGGGTTAGACTAGCATATTTTGGTATAGCTAGTCTTTATAAACCCAGCTATTTTTTTCCTAGTTCAGTTATCTGGTACAAGCTTGTTGTAGTTCAACTGAATTTAATAAACTTGGCTATAAAGTTAGGCTAGTTTGTTCTGGTCTAGCTGGTTTTATCAAACATTCTAAGAGACTAGGGTAGTTTATGTTTATTCAGCTAGTTTTAATAAACCTGGCTGAGAGGTTAGGCTTGTTTAATCTAGTCCAGCTAGCTTTAATAAACCTGGCTGAGAGGTTGGGCTTGTTTATTCTGATCTAGCCAATCTTGATGTACCCGACTATGTGACTGAACTAGTTTGGTCTGGTCTAATTAAACCTATCCAATTTTATTTTCACATCTGGAGTATCACATCATGGCAAAACTGAAGGTAAAATGGATGAAGAGGTCTATAGAATATATTTCTATATTCATTTCAGTTGCTATGTCCCCCCACCCCAACACAATTATTTTATCTAACCTTGACAATTCCCATCTCAAATTGCACATCTGGAGGGTTTGCTCCAAGGTGGAGGCTATAGGGGCGAGCTTTAAAATGAAACAGAGGAGCAAGTGCTACATTTCTATGCAGTTCAGATCTTTTTGCACGAAAAAACACCCCTGCATGCACCTGTTCCCCCTGCAGTGTTGCTCTGAGGCGACGTTCATTAACCTCGTAAAAAGGCTGCGTTTTAGCGCCCCAGGCGACGCGGCTCGGTACTGCAACTCCGCCGTGGTGCACATGGACAGAGATGGTCTGGACGATCTCACCTGCTTTTCTGCTGTTATACCCACCGCCACCATCCCCACAACGGGGAGCCGAACGCAGCTTGGCACGAACCACACACCACTGTCTACGTTTTCAGGACGCTGCTTCAGCCAAAGCGCAGCGTGCGGCATCTGATGATAAAAGCCACTCACACACACATACACACACACACAGCGGTTATAGCGTCCACACGGATGACACATGTGATATAAAGAGCCGTACGCTACATCAGAGAGTGGTAAAGCACCTGTAGTCCGTCACTAGCTAGATGAGAGGTTCTGAACCGGTGTCTCCGCTGTCCGCTGCGTCTCTCCAGTCCGTCCGGCGCAACAGGAGGCAGGAGACACCGGAGGAGAAACGAGGGGGAAAGGGTAGCTTTAAGACAACAAAACTGTACCTGCTGAGACGAAGCCATAGCCCAGGCTGGGGCGCGTGCACAGGTCCGCAGAAAAGCTCCAAACTGCGCCACGTCGTTGCTGAAATGCCGGGACCGATGGGTCCGCGCGCGCTGCAGGTGCTTATATAGCGGACGGCGCGTGCAGCGCGTGCCCCGAGAGGAGGGGGAGTCAGACTGAGGCAGCAGCTGCGTGTAGGGTCCCAACACGAGGACGGGAGGTGTAGAAAGTTGGCTGCGAGAAACATCGGAAAGGTGTGCTCCACTGCCGGCTTTTGGAGGGTCGCATCTGCGCGCGTGCGTGCGTGCGTGTGTCCTGTTGGGTAGGTGGTGGTGGTGGTGGAAAGAAAGACTAGATCCCCCCTACTCCTCCTCTTCTTCCATCTCCTCCTCCTCCTCCTCTCACCGCCTTCGGGACAGCCAATGGCGAGCCGGCACAAAGAAGGGACAGGGGACGGCGTTACCTGAGCGCGAGACGGAGCTCCACGCGCGCGCGCGGTACGGGGTCTCTAGCAGCCTTTCTGTACATACATATACATGCATGCACACACACACACACACACACACACACACACACACTCTTTCCCACGCACAAAGCACTGACATTCTGCGCGTGGAAGAGTAGTGACGGAACGCGAGGAAGGACGGGAAGAAGCGCTTAAATATGCACGCGGTGTGTGTGCGTGCGTGTGTGTGTGCCTGCGTGAGTGCGTGAGCGCGTGTGTGCACGCACGTGCACGTGAACTCTTTTTATATTCACTACTCTGAAAGCTTGCACATATAGGTATATGTTTGTGTGTGTGTGAGGTGAGTGTGTGGGTGGGCGTGTGTTTGGGCCTTTGTGGGGGCCAGATTTTTCACAAGAAAGCAGGAACATTTTGAATTTGGGGACTAAAGGCCATGTTTATA
>JBBPCX010000016.1:15571305-15587162 GCA_037974365.1 Hydrocynus forskahlii | reverse complement strand
AACCAAAAAGGCAAAAAAGGTCAGCCAAAAAAGGTAATGAGGAATCCACAAGGATAGGAATACAACGTTGTGTGTGAAAGACGAACAGGTGCTTGTATGCAGCTGTAACTTTTCGTTCCATACTCACCTCACTACTTCTGAGTGTGTGTGTGTGTATGTGTGTTCTGATCATCTTTTTTTTTACTTTGCCAGGCGCCTGTTCTTCATGGTTGTCCTAACGACACACACTGAAAGCCAGAACCCTTGAGACAAAAGGCAGCCATCTACAGCGAGAAGGAAGAAAAGCAAACTACTCCAGGCTCCAGGGCTGTTCAGAGCGTGAAGGGCCCCTGGGCTCCTCATTGCATTCCTCAGCGTTTCCTCGTGCCCCTCCACCTCACGTCACTGGAGAGGGGTGGGGGCAGTACAGTCCCCAAAGCAGAGTTTTATTTTCTGTAGGCATTAGTACAGCCATTTAAAGCAAATGTCAATGATGTCACTCTTATATCTGCCTCCCTTTGTTGGGGTGGTTTTGCATTGTGCCAACTGGAAATAATTGTTTGGACTCATAAAGGGAACTATGGAGGAGGCCATGCTGGCTTTGTTAGTCATTTTTAGAACTGGAAAAGCAAAAATGCTGATTGTCCCAAAAGCCCAGTACCAGGAGGATTCTGTCAGTGTCTTACTGGCCTAGTCTACCATTTTTTCTTTATGAAGTAGACCTTTTTTTTTTTTATTATTTTACGCTAAATCCAAGGGTCAATCCTTTCATCATTTCACACCCTGTTGACAAGATTAAAACCTCTGACATTCTCCGCAGAGCTATGTGGGTGCTTCGGGCATAGAGGAATCATTAGGGCTCTGTTATGACAAATAGTGTGCCCTGAGGCTGAGCATTTGTGTGTGTCGGGAGATACATCAGCATTTTAGACATGGATACACACACACGCACTAAAGAGCTCTCTGGGGGTCTGTCAACACTGTCAACATTGGGGTTTCAAAATTAGGGAGATTTTCCAGTTCTTTCCAGGGCTGTTGGAGGGTTGGGCAGTGGGGCATGGGGAAATATTAAAACAGGAAGACAGTGGGAAATAATTCTATAGTATGGGATGAACCCAAATTTGTAGGTCTATATCAGCTCGTCAGGCCTTCTGAAGTGACCTTGTGACCTTTCCTGAAGTCCTTGTCATCTTCACTTCTTTACCAAGGAACTGAGTAAAGGACACAGCCCTGACTGATGTAAGTTTGCTGGTCCACATCACTCCAATTGAAACTTCCCATTCATGTCTACTACAAATATTACACAGTATGACACAGAGCTGGGCGGCCTGGTAAATACACCATGGAAGTTGCATGGAACACCCCAGATTTCACAGGGGTCCCCTCTTCCCATCATGTCAAAGTAGGTTTTGATAAGAGGATGAAGTGCAAATATCATTCTAGTTAATAAATCTCCAAAACGTTTGTCAACCCACTCGGAGCACATTCACCTCTTCATTAAGGTTGGGGCACAATGACTTACTGTGAGTTATAAAAATAAACAAAACTTCATCATGCAGCTGAATACTGTTGGAATCCATTTTAGACAACAGGGTCTGTTTTTGCAAACCCCCTCAGGGTCATGAGTACTGATGCAGAATCAGTTCTGTGATAATGACAGTCATAAATACAGAGAAATCTGTTCCAAGATCAACTGCTTTGTGTATACCGGCGACAATGTCATTAGAAATGACTGCCTGCAGAAGTGGTTTTCTTCGTTTTTATAGCTCACAGAAAGTCATTCTGTGCCTAAACCACATTGACAAGTCTGCACCATTTTAATGAAAAGCTGAATGTGGTTTAAATGGGTTGAGAAGTCCAAGTCAAAGTAAACTTTGTCATCTCAGCTACATACATGTATACAGTGAGACAAGAGAGCGTGGCTCCAGAGCGTGGCTCCACATAGAATGCACATATATAAATAAGTTTTGGACATGACTTGGTTGATAAATGACCTCTGAGGTTAGTAGAAAATCATTAAAATGAGATTTGTGCAGTTATATAATTTTATACCTTGACTTATGGGAAACTATGAACTTTAATTGGTAATATATCTCAAATCAGTGGCTCGTATTACAGCAGTTGCTTGGTTAAGGCATTGCAATAATGAGCAAACAAAGCAATGACATTTTCATATCTTTTTTATCCAGTGACAATCATTTTCTAACAGGGGACGTTACATCCCATGAGATCCTAGTGATGTCACTGGCAGGGCCTCAGAGACAGTGAGTCTTGATTTTAGTGTCGTCTTTCGCAATGACTTTATAATGAGGCACCTTTCTAAGTTTAGTGGTTTGCAGTCCAGTGATTTAGCCCATTTGAACTAATGGTTGTCTGTATAAGTAATGGCATGGTTTATGTGGCAGAGAATTATATGAGAATGGTCTGAAAAGCCCTGGTTGTAATAGTCTTAGACAGAAATCCGAGGAGACAAAGCAAGGATGAAAAATTGTAAGAGCTTCTTATCATAATTTAGTGCTAGTCTGGAACAAAACACAAACAGTCTGAGAGAGAGAGCCCCCTGCAAAGCCCCCTGACTGATTGGAGTTGGCCACAGTGGGAGAGCCAGTTTTAGACTCAGCGCTGCTTTCATGGCTGCACCTGCGCGTGTATGTGTGTGTGTATGGGGGGTGGATTGAGTGGCCGGCCACGCCGACGTGGGGAACAAAAAGCGAGGGGAGAAAAACGTGCGCGTCATCTGGTCTGCAGCGAGGCACCATGGCAGAATTCCCCGCTCAGCTCTACGCCTGCCGCTCCAGCACAAGGCCACAAAGAGGTGCGGAATCAAGCGGGATTTACCCAACAAAAAGCCTGCAGCCACCACACACGCACACACACAGGTAGCATGCGCACACATTCCAGAATTACTGATTCAGCAGCTGGACCTGTTCTTGTGGATGAGTGTACACACGCCAATGCACAAACACGCACATTTATGATATACAAACATGCATACAAAGGACAACACATGGACACACACAAACAAGAAGGAATATGATAACACGGAAACAAATACACACATGCATACACACACACACACACACACACACAAATGTGCATCTTCAGCTATCATTGCATTAGTATTCATTGATTTCAAATATTTGGATAATGCAGTTGTGTACTTTTGGGTGAATGTTTATCTGACCTGTTGACATACTAGATAGAGGAATTTTGAATTTCAGTTAGAGATTACAGTCTTTTCCATACAAACAGAAATGCATATTCCACACACCACTGAGTGCTTCTCATTAACCCACAAATGTGCGATTTCCCCAGAATTATCCTGAATATTTTGTATCATTGAATCTACTTTTATTTCTGTCAGTTTTTAATAAAGTAAGGAACAATTATTTTTCATTAACTGTAACAGACGGAAAAAGGGAACTTACTACTTATTGCAGCTTTCACAATTCCAACATGAGGAGGAAACTTGCTGGTAAATTAATTGCAGCTAAATTAAATGCAGCTAATGCCATGTTCTTTTACCATTTTAAACTGTCATCTTTATTCTTATATTTTATTAAACTAAAGATTGTGAGTGTGTTAGTCAGCTTATTCAACAAATGTAAGGTAGTGCTCAGGGTAAGCAAATTAGTTAGTTTAGATAGCATAACCTCTTTGAAACCTTGAGCACCGGACCTTTTTTCTGTAGGGTAATTGTTACAGGTTATCACTCCACTAGTTATTTCAGTTAACAATACTTTAAAAATCATTTCCCTGCTTTTTTTACTTTCTGCATAGTTAAATCATTGATACCCAAAATGACACAAAATATTAAATGGTGAACTGTAAAGAAATTCAGCTTACTGTGTTTTAACTTAACGTTTGAGATTTCTTTAAAGTGGTGATGATGATGAAGGAAAAGCATGAAATTAGGTGGTCATGCTGTCTATGTTTTTTTTTATTTCTGAGATTTGGTTTTGGCTTACTTATTTACAGTTTTGCCCAAATATATCTTTATGCTTTGCCTGTAGGTGGGTTGTATATGATTCTGTGCATAAGGCATGTGCATTTACATGAGTGTGTGTGCGCATGTGTGTGTGCGTGTGTGTGTGTGCGTGTGTGTGTGTATCCCTTGCTGAGCAGGCATTGTTATTCAGCGTTGAAAATTGAACTAAATCTAACTGACCCTGTGGATTTGGAGCATGGAAGCCACTTAAAGTGACACACATTGAAGAATTTGTACATTTTCACCACACTCTTGCATACGTCACTGCAATCATTCTATGTATGTTTGTGCAAGACATACATAGAAACCAGTGTCAAATGGAATACGTTTTAGCCACAGGACAGTGTGTGTGTGCATGGCTGGGCGATTTTGCTGTAGATGAATGTCTGAGAGGAGGTGTAGTAGGGGGTCTAGCATTGCTTTGATCATTACCGCCTGTGGAAGACAGGTTCTGACAGAGAAAAACTACCCCCTCTCTCTCTCTCTCTCACACACACACACACACACACACACACACACACACACACACACTCACATCTAAGAAGTATGACTACAGTTACTTTGGCAGAAAATGTACTTCTGTAGAGTCCTGGAAATGGAATGACTTTCCCCTCAGCTGCTGACTGTAGGCAGTAACACAGTATTCTGTCCTCTCCAGTACACTTTTAACAGTGGTGTGTTTCTTTTGCGCCAAATACAGTCAGAACCTATTTTTCAACCTGTCTTTATCGCTTCAAATGTTTTTCAACTGAACCGTTAAGACTGATGGTGGGATAAGGACACACAGTATCACTGATGCAAAGCACCATGCTTCTGAAGTACCGTAAGCTGTCTGAATGCTAATAACACCCTCGAGTGGGGAAATGAGTGAGTGAATGAATGAGTGAGTGAATGAGTGAGTGAGTGAGTGAATGAATGAGTGAGTGAATGAATGAATGAGTGAGTGAGTGAGTGAGTGAGTGAGTGAATGAGTAAGTTAGTGATTGAGTAAGTGAGTGAGTGAGTGAGTAGTAAATCAGGTGAGTGTATGAGTGAGTTTCAAGTCAGGGACTCCAAGGCACCCCATGAGGTAATTTGCATCTAAAAACTTGATTTAATGAGTGGAGAAACATAAAAAAAGTGTAGCTGCTTCAAGACATGTACTACTCATAGCTGGGGGAAAGATTTTTCAACAGGGATAGCTGAAAACAAATGTTAAAATGTGAGAGGTGGGTACATTAGAATTGTGGTTGGGTAGTTTTGATTTAGAATGAACCTGTTAGTAAATACAGAGGTATTGCTAGAACGTCATTCTTACAACACAGACAACTAAAAGAATAACTGTTAAAATATAAATATGATAAATGCAATTTAAATACAATACAATAAAATACTGTCTTACTATAACTGTAACCTATTCATTTATGTGACGTGATGTGTCATTTTGTTCAACACCTCGGGACTGTAAACCTGCAGCCAGAGGGAAGAAAATGAAACTTAGCATGCAAAATGTGGGAGTTCTCCCTTAAAATGAGCTAGCTATTCGCTTGTTCACCTCGATTTTGGATCAAGATGGCAAGAGGAAAAGGTCTAAGTCAATTTTAAAGAGGGTTCATTTTTGTAGCACAAACTTGTGTCACCAAGACCCTTTTGCACCTGTTTTTTTAATCTCTTTGCACGTCCAGCCCCACTATTTCATCCTTATCTGTCTGCTGATTTAACTTCCCACATACCCGAATACATTGGTGATAATACATGCTCATGATAACTGATGTATGTTCAACCTGCCATTGTCTTTAAGAACAGCCGCACACAAACAGTGTGTGCATTTACTCTGAATGTAATTTAGAAGCATATACAAAACACACTTATGTGCCATTTCTCGCTTGTATCATCTGCAAAAACATCACTGGGGAAAAATTCTGCTTTGACAGCCATTTCTGGTTTAAAAAGAGCCTGCCTAATATGTGTGCTTTATGTTTTATGCTTTGTGGTATGACACAGCATGCAGCACGCTAGCCAAGGTTTAACTAAAGTTAACCTGATGCAAACACCACATAATCTCCTTATAACATTCCTGTGATCATACCTAGAACGCAGTGATTCACAATATTGTACATGAATGGCTGTTCCCAGAGTTGGCTTCTGAGGTTACTTTAAAACGTGAAAGGTGTTCCATTGCAACAGTACAGTGTCACCACCTTAAAACATTAATGGTGTTCCACTCCAACAAAACAGTGTCAACACTTTAGAATGTGAATGGTGTTCCATCCTTCCAGTACAGTTCCTAAGACTTACAGGTACTGTGCTACAGAGCACTGAAGCTGTCCCGGAAGTTCATGGTGTTCTGATGTCTTAACAAGGCATTGCATAGATGATTACTCATCTGTTCATGTTAATGAGGTTTGTTCTGATTGGTGGTGTTGCCTTCAAAAATCACCTTCTGAAAGTTCATGACAAAATCCCCAGTGATATCTGCAAAAACATCAGGACATCAGCGTCTGAACCCTGGAAGGATGCAATGGCACATTTGGCCCGTGGCAAGCAGAAACAGCATTATGTTCAGTTGTTTCCCCAGACCTTCCACTCCAGTAGCTTGTGCTACAGACTGCAGTCTAATCACTTGAACAGACTAAATAAACTGCTGTAGCGCTAAACTGCTGTAGGCTGAGCGGCCAGTCAGATATAAATGTGTTCATGATTGTGACATCACAAGGAAAGCAATGAAAAATAATTTTAATTGCGTGTAAAACAAATATACATCTGCATGTGTGCCACAAACCAAAATTACACTCTGAGCTTGTGTTCTCTCTCTCTCTCTCTCTCGCTCTCTCGCTCTCGCACACACACACACTTCCTCTGTCTAATGTAAAGGTAGTCGACTGACATACTGGTTCCTCTTTAAGGTAGAGCTTTGTTTTAGTACATGTATGTGTGTGTATAACAAAAGGTCCGTAAATGTTCAGTACCTGTCCACATTTAAACCAGTGTGAATTTACTTGTCAGAGGCTGTCACCTGGACACAGATCCATCCTAGACTGAAAGGGTTTTTTCCCCCAAAGGAGTAGACATCAGCAGTGTTGAGGAAACCACCTCTAAGAGTACTCCAGAGACTCCTTCCCTTCTCCATTTATGTGCGCGTGATGCACGTGTGTGTGTGTGTGTGTGTGTGTGTGTGTGTGTGTGTGTGTTTCATGTGCCTGTGTAGTGAGACAAGCAGCTCTGCCCGCTGAGTAGTTGTCATGACTACAGAGAGGAAATGGAATGCAGTAAATATCTCAATTTGCCAATCAACCCCCTTCCACTGTCATCAAACACACACGCACACTCACACTTGAGTCTTGGTATTTTGGGGGAAAAGGTCACTACATGTCAAAATAAGACAAACACACACACAGACATACAGACAAACAATCACGTTTACAATCATAACTGATGATCAAACACTTTGTTAGACCTTAAGGCAGATATAAAGGCATAGCTAAAATGATCAACAAAACTACATTTAATAGCAAACATCAATTTTTTTTTCAAAGATTTAAAAAAAATCTCCTTCAATCTTCACTTCTGTAACACAGCAGCAGAGAGGCGCTCTTCTCTAAACAACTCTATACATTTTAAACAGCACAAGAACATATTTAGCACCTGCATGTTTAGAATTTTAGTGTGTGGATCCTCCTAACTGCACAAAAAGTCATTTAGAATGCAGAGACTCTTATCCACGGTCACATCTGGCCCACGCAGACGAGAAGAGGGAAAGGAAGCAAAAGAAGAAAAGAAAATGAGAGAGACTTTGTGGCAGAAGCAAAGAAAGTAGAGAATAAGGAACCAGGCTTAAATGGGCGGAAAAACACAAAAAAAGGAAACAAAGATGGCAAGAGAAAAGAAAGAGAGAAAAAAAAGGAAGGGGGAGGAGGAGGAGGAGGAGGAGGAGGAGGAGAAGTAGAAGAAGAGGAAGAGAGCCAGTCACCTGGAGATGCCGGGCTGGTCTGGGCCGAGCCTCAGGGAGGGAAGGAGGGAGGGGAGCCGTCGCCATGGAAAGGGGCACCGGTCACCATGGCAACCGCTGGGCCGGGGGTCAGCGGCCACAGGAATGTGTTTGCACACAGAGGTGCATGCTGGGAGGAGAGTCCTGCTGCGTGTGTGTGTGTGTGTGTGTGTGTGTGTGTGTGTGTGTGTGTGTGTTTGTGTGTGTGTGTGTGTGTGTGTGTTTGTGTGTCCATGTTACCATTACAATGAGGTAAAATGAGGGGTTGGGGTTGTGAGATAGTTTTTGAGTGTTAAGACGTCCTGAGTAAAGTTTTAAATGGTGTTAGATTAGAGCTCACATAAGCCTTTATCTACACAGCACGATGTCAGCAAGGCTTAAGCACACACACACACTCACACATACACACATACACGCACACACACACATTCTTCTCCCATCTCACTGACTTCAGTGGTCTGGATTTGTGCTGACATCATATCATGCTCATGACCTGCCAAAACCTTGGACTTTTGACTTTAAACCTTTGGGGCAGCCAGGCAACCTGATCATGAACCACATCTCCATCAACAAAAAGACCCTCTCAGCCATACTCACACTTCAAAATCAACAGCCACCGATGAGCACACATACATGTGTGGCACCCCTGTCTCATCAACATGCTAACTTCTTAATTTAACACCTGTAAATGTAACTTAAAAAATGAGTGGGCCATTTCCATTGGTCCAT
Source organism: Hydrocynus forskahlii (assembly GCA_037974365.1). NCBI lineage: Eukaryota > Metazoa > Chordata > Actinopteri > Characiformes > Alestidae > Hydrocynus > Hydrocynus forskahlii. The sequence continues at coordinate 15,578,499 of JBBPCX010000016.1, read as the reverse complement.
TCATCCTTACATGTTTCTCAAAAGATAAAGTGTTCATTGTCATTACAACCATAAATGGTTACTAGGCTTTCTTATCATAATAATGATATGTTTAACTGTGCTTGACCGTGAGCTCAGTCACGGCTCCACTATCTAACCAGCTGCCCACAGTGTTGCGATCACCAGTGTGTGTGTGTGTGTGTGTGAGAGAGAGAGAGAGAGAGAGACAAACAGAGAGAAACAGAGAGAGAGCGAGAGAGAACGAGTTTACTCAGGGCAGCACCAGAGGACAGGAGATCAGCATATGATTAGCAATGAGCAACATCCTCAAAGCAAAGGCCATATGCCACACTAGTCTACACACGCGCACACACACACACACACACACACACACAGACACACACAAAATTCTGGTGTTACTACATTAGTGAGTACTTTGCTCTGACTTCTGTATCGCTATAGCCGAGTAATTCTACACCTATGCCAAAACCTAAGCTTGGCCTTTGTAAGAGAAGGAGTCCAGACCACAGAAAACCACACTGCTCTCATTTCTGAAAGAGAAGAGTTTGTAAACATTGTCCATATTGTCCAAATGTGAGAATAAGACTACAGAAATAGTGTTTACTGTGATGTGATGAAAATCAGTGCATTTACATATATCCCACTTCAGCCTCCAGCAGTTTGGCTCCATCCTTTCACATTTAAAGTTATGAGGAGTGTTTCATCCTGGACTGTTTTTAGAGTGAGGAACAATACCAGACAGTCACTCAGAACAGAAGTAATTTATATACACCAGCGTCTAAAAGATCCTGTTTCCTTATAAGGGGTAGAGAAAGGCTGGAATATGACAATGTAAAAAATAATTAAGCCAAATGTATTTGGTATGTAAAACCACATGAACATCAAAAGTGGTATCACATACCAAAAAGGCAGGATATGGGTCGTTTACCCCCTTCGGTTTTTGGGGAGAAGGAGCTTTCGAAGACCAGCACCATATCCTCATTTCTACAATTTTAAAATTTCTACCTTTCTTTACAGAGCTGTTCACCTCTTCAGGGGTCATCTGTTGAAAAATATGCGGTGATTAATTGTGCAATTGTGATTGCCGTGTCGTAAACTTTGCATCCCCTGACCGGTCTTAACTCTAACCCACAGACACCCACACACCTGCCAAACTCTGCCTGCTCTTGTCATTTTCAGTCACAGATCTCTAGCAGTTCACCCAGTTCAAGTCACGCGCACGCGCGCACACACACACACACACACACACACAAAACACAGTGCTAGGAGTCGGACTGTCCACAGGAGATGCAGTGAGATGGAAAACTTTAATCGCATTAAAAGAAAAAACTTTTCCTTTCATTTGGAAATTCCACAGCTTTTCCCTCCTTACTTCCACTCTCTCTCTCTCTCTCTCTCTCTCTCTCTCATACTTGAGACTGCTGTTCACAGACCCCAGTGTCACCCCCACCTCCTGAAGGAATCAGGAGCTGCTTCTCTCTCTCTCTCTCTCTCTCTCTCTCACTCTCTATGTGCTCCTCCTCTTCCAGAAATGGACAGATCAAAGCCTCCCCTCCTCATGGTCCAGACGGCATGGTCCCCTTCACTCTGTCACTCGTGCTTTGTGTAACTCTTTCCGGTTTCATGCCATGTCCAAACTTTCCTTTTGTCTTCTGGTCCCACACACACATACACACATGCACACACACACACACACACACACACACACACACACACACACACTCACACACACTCTCTCTCTCTCTCTCTCTCACACACACACACACTTGGCTGGGATGCACCACCTGAGGAGTAGGGGGATTAGCAGCCGTGCAGTTCAAAGAGTGAGCGATGGTGAAGAAAAGTTCTGCAGTGCTGAGAAAGTTTCTCAGTTTGCCACCAGTTTTGGCTTCTTTTAAGCAGATCTAATCTTTAATTGTCAATCTTTTTTTTGTCATTCTCTAAATTGTGTGGATCACTTTCAATAAACTAGCAATTAGAAATCCATGCACAAACAGAAAATGATCTACTAAGAGTTCATTACCAGTCACTACACTTATGGGCAATAGTGATTAGCACTGAAATTGAACCGTGAATGTTGAAAGAGAGCAACAAAAACCAGCATCTGCTTTTAGGGCTACTGCTGTGAGAAACATTGCCACAATGTGAAGCACTTAATACACCCACAAGAGGGCAGGGCCGCACCACGAAGAGTTTCTGGTCTTATCTAGCCAGTTCATTCTATAAATTGTCTTTGATTGAAGCTTTACAAAACACCTTAAGCCATTCCTGTAATGATCACAACCATGATTCTGTTTGGTTAGGCGTGGAAAAACACTAGCTTTTAAACCTAGAACACTCATTTCTGTTAAAATCCAGTGTTCACAAACTGTTCACTGTCCATTCCAGTCCAGTCTTTCTCTTGATTCCAGCTGTTCCACGGTGAACAGCTAAAAATACCACAATATTTTCATCCCACCCCATTCCATAAAATAAGACGCCTAGGGACAAAAATGCAAGTAAAAAAAAAAAAAAAAAACTGCAATAAAATATGGTACATTCAGTTCCATGTCTAAAGTTCTGGAGGTGTAAGAGGTGTAAGTTTGGAGGTATTCTGAGAGTGTAAGAAGTGAATTGTAATGCAGTCAAATCATTTGTTGGCTGTTCACAGTTAGTAGGTTATTTTGTCAGTAATTGTTAAAGAGCAATTAGAGACTGTTCACAACACACTACATCTTAATATTTCATTTTTTTATGTTTCTAATTTAAATACATATATATAAATAAAAGAATGAAAAGGAAGCAGTCTAAGAACTTTGGATCATATGGTTTAATGGGGATGTCACATTAATAATATCCAATAAAAATAAATAAAGAGTAATAATAAATGAGATGTACCGTCCGGCAGTGTGTAATAAGAAGTTGAGAGAATAAGCGGCAGTCAGGGGGGTCCAGGCAAAATGTGTGAACTGGCACAAACAGCAATAGGTTGAAACAAAGAGGACCATTTAAATTTTGTAAATGTTACATGAGGATTTAAAGACAATATAACGTTAGACTAAATGATGTCAAGGGAACAGAGGAGAATATGTTGTGGCTTGTGGCAGTGACATCTTATGGCTGATTTGTTTGAGTAAATAGCATAATATGCCATAAGGAATGAGCCTGCAAAATTTATATTTTGGCCATTCACAAAGGCATGTACTGGCTGCCGAATTTGACAGTGAATTTTACTGAGTGATCGAAGTGGAACTGTTGGTAATGTGAACAAAACATACCAAGTAAAAATTTAGCTTAAGTCGGTTAGAGTGCGCTCTATGGATGAAATTTCACAAAACCTGATGTGCTTGGAAAGACAGAGGTAGCATGTCACATTTTGGGGTTTTTGATTCTTAACTTCACAGGATATTAGCTGGTGTTCACTAGATTTTTGCAATATTCAATAGGGGGCACTACTCTACAAATCAGCTGTTATGTGCTAGGGTCATGCACCTCGTCAAGGCCAACAAGCCATACAAGTCTAGTAATTATTGCCAAAACAGTAGTCAGTAGTACTCCCAAAAAGTGCTTTGTGTGTACCACAGGGGGTGCTAGCACATAGGGACACACCCACCTAAGGACACACCTGCCTAGGGATCCTGCCTTGTTCCCTATCAGTAAGATGGGGCGCCAAGTTTAATGTGGATTGGTGAAGTCTGAATTCATGTCATCCACTAAAAAATAGTGGAAAAAAAGAAGAAAAAACAACTTTGACAAACACCATGTTAGTGCATTGCACTGAAGTGACGGTCATTAGAATCCAGCCACTCTAGCGAAAATGACCTTAAATGTAGATGGAAATGAAAAGAATCTGCATAGTGAAAACTTCATAGTAATAATGATCTATCTGATACATATGTTAAATTTTGTTGCGGTAATGCAGTACTGCCACATGACACTCAAACACACTTACGCACATACACACGCACACACACCTGTTATGTCCCACCTGTTTACAGGTTTGCGAGGTGACTGACCTGATGATCCGAGTAGCATGTCGGGTCAAAAAGCACTCCGCACAGCACACAGTCACGCACTTTTGCAACTAAGAAAGAAGAAAAACATCAATAAAAACCCCAATGAAAAGAGACCACACTGTTGAATGAGTAATATTAACTTGCCAGCAATTTGTAGACAAATCAGTTCATACCGATATAATAGTAAAATACACCACTCAGACAGTCCCTCCGTTTAAAGCTATATATATAAAAAAACAGGTGTACTGTAGTACTTCTTCAGTGTATATATATATATATGCGCTGTCGATTTCTTTGGTATAAGCAGGATAAATACAGTAATAAATTCATTTAATTTAGTGTAATAAAAATACAGAGATACAAGACATAAAATGCGAGAACACTCCAGATAGCTCCAGGGGGGGAAATTCTGGACCACAGCTGCGAGTGATGCATCAAAGGGTAGCAGCCAATCAGCAGCAAGGAGAAATAAAAAGCATTCTCGGATTGGCTTCTTTCAAACCTCTGAGTACAGCGATATTTCACCATCCCAAGATACTGTATTCTCTGCACAATACCAAAAAATGTATTGTTATGTTTTTATATGGAAATGTAGCTGAATTTACATTCATATTTATGTTACAAAATTAGTAAATTATATTTTTCTTAACAAGTTACCACTCAAATGCATGAAAAATGATATATTGCCACGAAAAAGGCTGTGACATCCGGGCCTCGTCCGCCACACCCCCTCGTCCTCGTGCTGGATTGCTAAACGCTGCACCCAAACATAAACAACCCAGCACAAGGACGAGGGGGCGTGGTAGACGAGGCCCGGGCGTCACAAAAGCAAAAAAAAAAAGAAAAAAGTGGAGGATATCTACAGTTTCCGCGATGGCGCAGGGATTTCCACGATGAGAAAAAATCTGCAATGGACTGACGCTGCGACTGTGATTTTCTGGGTGAAAATAAGTACATATGCAACAAAGAACATACTTGAAAAAATGTAATGCCTTTTTAAAAGTTAAATATAATGCCTTTTTTTAAAGTTAAGGTAGCCTAAGGTCCCATTTATACATGTGTCCCTTAAAAAAACACATTATAATGTGTTTTACTGGCATTTATTTCATTTAGGATTTACTTCATGAATTTAGACTTTTTAGGATTTACTTCATGAATTTAGACTGTTGTTCTCTTGTTTGTATCTTAGTTACTTACTGTTTTATTGGGTTAAAATCAGCATTGAAAAACTGTTCCTGATTAAAACAAGTGTGCAGCACAGACGAGGCTAAGCGGTCAGGTATGTTAACATCAGCTCAGCGGGTGAACATGGGTCATATGGAATACCAGCCACCTGTTAACTTCCTTATAGAGGGAGAGAAAGAGAGATAAATAACTTTCCCTGGCAGGACAAACAGAGCATTAACTGTCAAGCCATGTCATGTGTCAAAGGACTAAGCTGTGTGTTATTATCCGGAAACATTTACTGAGTCTTTGTTGATCTCAGCAGCAGCAAATGGGCCATTTGCCTTGAAAAGACCCTCTTCCGATTACTTTATATTGCAACAAAGAGGCTTCTTTACCTTTATTATATAAATCATGTCTCTTATCTGCTCTCTCTGTCTGTATGGGTCCAATCTGCCCTCACATCAGCCACAAAATGCGAAACCGCACGTCCATCACCCGTACCACAGAGCTCACAACACAAGATACCACAGCACACTGTGTGTCGAACGTGTGCCCACATAACTGCCACATAACTGAGTGTATCGTTCTCTCACACACAAATACACATTCTCTATCTAACCCATACCACCACAACATCACATAACTTTCTGGCCAACAAACACACACACACACACTCTTTTAACAGCTATAAACTGTCTGGACCAGGCTCATCAGAGCCGTTGCCATGGCTTCCGGACCCGAAAAGCTGGCATCACCTCAGATACCTCAACCAGATAATCTGAACTCTGTCAGAGCAGATTGAAAACACACACACACACACACACACACACACACAGGCGGTCAAAGCGGAAGGACATTGACTCACATCTGAGTACGAAAAGTTCATCTGGTTAAATGCAGGGCAAACTGTTCAGAGACAAAGCTCCCATAATAATTGTATATCCCATAATAACTTGTAATGTGGATCAAGTATCATGATATAGACTTAAAATGTCTTTCTGGATATTTCATTCCACAGGAATTCATTATATTTGGTCAAAGGTAAGATTCTACATTTAGAGTTACATCTATTACATATAAGTATTCATTATATTTCACATGTTTTTTCTGTATTTGTTTTAAGTTCTAATCTAAAGTTATTTGTCTAGAGAGGACCTGTGAATATTAATTAATTATCATTTTATTCTTGATTTTACACACACTTTCTTCAGTCATTGTATTCTATATACTTCCATATGCTACATATATACTAGAATGCTCTGTTGCACAGCACCAGCACATTAGAATCAATTTGTACATGTACACTGAGGTGCAAATGTCACTTTCTGTGTTTTCCTTTAGGGCCTGGAAACAGATTTATAACCATTTGTATTTACTCTGTCCATTACACTCTGTCCAGTCTTACTTATAGCACATGATCAGACTCTAGTGGGTTCGTCCTACTCATCAAAAGGGGACATTATAACATTCATGTAGACATTTAAAAGAGTTTACTTTACACTGATAGTATTTTTGGAAGCATTGGAAGCTATTTCATACTGCTGGAAAGGTTCTACTTCTATTCATGTTTAAATACACTGTACTCTACTGTGTAAAACTGGGCAGTGTGCAGTTGTCCCCAGAAAACAATTCTTTTACAATAAACGTGTATTTATCGTCCAGTACATAGTTCTAATCAATGTTTCATTACATTAAATAAGGTGTGCTAACAGTGATAGGATTTAACAAATCCATGTGAAGACTGGAGGCATTCTGGAAATCTGGAATTAAGTCTTTTTTTAATTAGTTCACAGTAGCAACTACTAAACAAAAATACCCCTATTGTCCAAATAAATGGTTCTACGCAAGCTATTTGCTTAGGTTCCTCAAACTTTTACACAATACAATAAAAGACAAATCTGAAAAAAAGAGACACACACACATTCACCCACACACAGAGCGAGCGAGTGAGCGAAAGAGAGAGAGAGAGAGAGAGAGAGTGAGAGAGAGAGAGAGAGAGAGAGAGAGAGAGAGAGAGAGAGAGAGAGAGAGA
>JBBPCX010000016.1:15558403-15568898 GCA_037974365.1 Hydrocynus forskahlii | reverse complement strand
AGAGAGAGAGAGAGAGAGAGAGAGAGAGAGAGAGAGAGAGAGAGAGAGAGAGAGAGAGAGAGAGAGAGAGAGGGAGTTAGAGGGAGAGAGATTTGTGGACAAATTAAAAGACAGATGAAGAAGATCTTTTAAAGATCTCTGAAGTGAGATTTAACTGTGTGTTGGGATGTGTGTGTGCTGGCATGTATGTCAATTTTGGAGAAGGTGTGTGTTGCTCTAAGTTGCTCCTGTAAGTGTGTGTCTGTGTGTTTGGCGTTTGGATGGAATGGATTATGGGATTACGGTCAGGCAGGTCATGTGACATGTGTGGTCTGCAGTGACCCTGCTTACAGCCAGATTACCCTGGTGAAGGTGAAGCAACCTCTCCTCTCTACCCTTCTGTTCTTCCACCTCTCCATCACTCCATCAGCACTGCAGCTTCATGCCCTCCCCTCCTCATGGTCAGATCCCATTTCCTGCTGGCTGCAGCCAGACGGACTGCTACACCCGCGCTCTCTCCCCTGGAAACATTTCTTTTACTCCTCTTCATACAGAGGAGCCTTTCCAGCTACCATCATCACTCTCATCACCCTCTTGCCATACACCCTGAAGGTAAGATTGACCTTTAAGTGCCTTTTATCCATGCCCACCTCTCTGCTCACAGGACTTCTCCCAAAGTTATGTTGCACTGATGGTGAGTCAAGGCTTAGTGAGGCCACTATACGCATCAGAAGATACACAAATATGTTGAACAGTACCAGACAAGCTTCAGAACGACATTTCTGACAACTCACAAACAGAATAAGCAATATGGAGTTACTCAGTTGCACTCTTCAACCCCAATCTTGAGATTTGACAATGGTCACTCTGTGAGCCATACAGGCCAGTGGCACTAAAACTGGTCCTCAGGGACCCCAAAATGTGCCACATTTTTGCTCTGGTATTGTGCTTTAAGCATTATGAGAAACTGAGCACCATCTGGGGGTCCCTCAGGACTGAGATAAGACCCACTGAGGCTGTGAACTGAAGAGTTGCTATTTTGCAAGCAACAAGAATAGAAAACAGAGCCAGATCTGTAACGTGTAGAGATAGCAGTTAACAAAACTTGACAAAAAAAAAGTTTTCAGTGTGGTTATAGGAAGTATCTTTATTTGGTGTTGACATCATGTGGAGGCTCTTTAAGCATGATGCTCTTGAACCCTCTTTGGCACTTTTATTTTCAGTTAGTGGCTTTGCTCCCTTATTATGGTTGAGGAATGAGCCGCCCTAAAACTATCACAAGCAACAACAACAGCTTTCTAGGACATGACTGCCAAGTTTAAAATGGGATGAGTAAACGGCGTGGCTGCTCACAGAGGCGAGATTTGCCACATAGAGATTAAACTCTGTTCTCAGTTCACATATATTTCTCACTGATCATCCGCTTATGGTTCATTAGGTACACTGGCGCAAAAAGTGTCGGTTTCAACTGATTCTCCTTGTGAGACACAGGCCTGTAGGCACAAGCAAAATAATGGACTTACTTTAGCATAAAAACTAAGACGATCAATCCCATGCGCCAAATTTAGCAATGTCTTTATGGTCCTAGACACCCTGAAATAGTAAAGCCTGAAAATCGTTTAAAAAAAAGGTTTTAAAGGGTTTAGATTGGTGGGAAACAGAGCAGAGATAATCTGGTTTACAGGGAGCTGAGATATGGCTGAGTGCCCGAATTTTCCTCGAAACAGCACGTTTCATGATTGGACTCTTTCTTAATGTAAAAACCATAAAGACACATGAGTAACCTACAGTGAACTGAATTATTAAGTACATTAAAAAAATGCTTTGTTTACAATTGCGGGGCCTCTGGTTCAAACTTTACGCTACTGCACTACTGTGATACTTCTATATCATGCTGGCGCCCTCTATCAGTGGCCTGTGTTAGACCCACAGGGAATTACTAGACAACATTTAAAGAGTAATTACCGTTGAGCGTGGGCAGCACTGATTAATCCTGTTAGGCTGCCACTAATGATCTTGTAGCAGTGCCCCCTTGCCCTTTGCATTTTCTTCTTTGAGAATAACATTAATTAGAATCCTGTGAAAGTGGAAAGGCTTCTTATGTTTTAGATAAGAATCAATGGGTAAAAATGAATATAGAGAATTCCACATAAGATGATTCATTATTGCTTTTTGTCTTTTTTTTATAAATACAGCTTGAAAAAAAAACACCTATCCTTGACATTGTATGTATTTTGTAATGGCAAAATGATAAACAGAATTATTTTCCTGAAATGTTGCTATTTTGTAAATACAAGACTTTTCACTAGTTTTCAATGTTATGTCGCTACTGGAAACAGAGATAAAATGTCTCACTTTTATAAGGAGTAATAAAGCAAAAAGGAGTAATTCTAGCTTTTTTCAGCCTGAACATTTTTCTGCTATATCTGTAACATATAGACAACACCTTAGATAATACTTTGCATTTTGTGTACGAAACACTTATAATAGAAATCCACGGTCAGATGATGAAACAGCCTCCCACTGGCATCTGTTATGAGTATGTTTCAAGACAGATGGTTTTCTGTTGTTTTTTCCAGCACAAGGAAGTGCCAGTATGCTACCGACAGGACAAATACAGATTAGGTTAAAAAAAGACACTGTTCGGTCTTCCTCAGTAATTCACAACTGCTTAAATAGTGAGGTGTAACATATATTAACTCGCTGTATATTTTTCAGGTGATGATGGTGGGAGAGTGGGGATGAGGAGCCATGAGTTACTCCTTAATCACTCTCAGACAGTCCCTCTCCCTAATTCCTGTCCACCTGCTCCTGTCCCTGTCCTTCTTTGTTTGTGTGAGTTTCTGTGGGCCGGCCCGGGCTCCTCTCTTGGCTGGACAACCCTTTCTGGCTCTGTGGGGTGTGCCCAATAAGGACTGCCTAGGCCGTCCAGACCCAGCAGGTTTCGGGATGGAGTGGGAGGGGCGCGTGGCCTTATTTTATGAGGATTCCCTCGGACTTTACCCATATTTCAATGCTGAGGGTCAGCCGGTCAACCGTGGTCTGCCACAGCATACCAGTCTGGACCTCCACCTTCAGAAGGTGGAGGGGGACCTGACAGCCACTCTGCCACAGGCAGGAGCACCTGGGCTAGGGGTTCTGTGTTGGAATGAATGGGCCCCCCAGTGGAGCAGAAATAAGGACAAGCAGGGGAGGTACCTAGAAGAGTCTCGAGGGCTGCTGCGGGGATTTTTCCCTGACTGGAGTCCAGAAGAGGTGGAAAAATGGGCTCAGGTAAATCTACAAACTTTATTTGATGCAACATCAAGACCAATGTATATATTTGTATGTATGTATTTGTGTGACATCTTTAAAAAGTGCTTCTCCCGTCATATTTATTCAAACCCCATACAAATAAAGCACTGATATGAATTCCTGCCAGGTGGACTTTGAAGCGGCAGCCCAGTCCATTCTTATGGAGACCCTGAGAGAGCTGAAGAGGCTTCGTCCGCAGAGGCTGTGGGGTGTGGCTCCATACCCAAGCTGTTACAACTCTGACCCTGCCCAGATGCAGCTGGCCAATTACACAGGTCGCTGTCCGGCTGCGGAAATGGCCCTAAACGATGAGATGATGTGGTTATGGAAACGAAGTTCAGCACTCTACCCAGTGCTCTCACTGGAGAAACTTCCTGAAGGGACCAAGGGGGCATGGCTTTACACATCCAATCAGCTCCGAGAGGCACTACGAGTGGCAGCTCTTGCAGGCTCAACCTCTGATCTTCCTGTTTTTCCATTGGTCAAGAGTGCGTACACCTCCTCCAGTACATTTCTCTCTGAGGTAATAACAACTCCACCACATTTTATGTGTATAGTGTAGGCCTGCAAATGTATATGCATACCTATATGCTTCTAATTTTGTGTGATTTTACTAGTATTCAGCAGGCAGTGTGTGGGAGTGTTTTTATTATGTGTATGCAGTATACACCACGGATGTTCAGTCTTATCTACAAAGGGCTGACCAGATTCTACATCCCTCATGTTCTCTCTAAAAATAATGGTGTCAGAAGGGATGTGGAGTGATGCTATTAAAGAACCATCATTGGTTCCTTCAATAACAGTTCAGTGGATGGTTTGCACATGATTGGGTGCTTGAATAACATTAATATATGTATCTGTGTGTGTGTGTGTGTGTGTGTGTGTGTACATCAGACTGACCTGGTCAACACTATAGGAGAGAGTGCTGCTATGGGTGCAGCAGGAGTCATCATCTGGGAGAAGTTCATTGCTGCTAAAACACAGGTACCACTCCAACCATTCATCTATTGATCTATTATACTACATTCCATTAACTATGCATAATATACCTACATCTCCCTATGTATCCATTAGAAGTCCTGTTCTGAACTCGGCTCATATGTGCGAGAGGTCCTTGGCCCTTATGTGGTCAACGTAACCACTGCGACACGTCTCTGCGGGGTCTCACTTTGTCAAGGGCGTGGCCGCTGCATACGCAAGAAACCAGAAGATCCTGTCTACCTGCACCTTCCCTTCGCCCATTTCCAGCTCCTACCCAATGGGGCTGAGGGAATCCGGGCAACAGGGGAACTTCCTCCAGCCTGCTTGGACATCTGGAGGCGGGATTTCCGCTGCCAGTGGTTTGAAGCACTGGAGGGAGCAGCTGCTGATCAGGAGTCACGTGGGCTGGACATTAGAAGCCGAAGGCCTCCTCCCACAGTCAAGCCGGCCTCCAATAGTGAGCAGACTGAAAGTACGGTAGTTACTGCGCCCGCTGTCACTGTCGCCACCGTCACTGTCAACAGCTGCCTGCCTCACAGAGTGCCCATTATACCTCTGTCTGTGCTGCTGTTCATCAGTCTGTCATACTTGGGACCTTTGACTTGCTAAGCGCAGGCCGCACAAGATGACTCAACTGGCCTTGATTTTGTGAACTGAAACACAGGAGATTAGGTTCTTAAGATCTATGTCACAAATCAAATGACTGTGAGGCGCATAAATGTTTGAAGTGAGAGCCTTGAGAGAATTCCTTAATGTTCTGCTCAGTGAGCAGTGATTAATCACCATTTAAAATTGTGATTTTACACTGAGGGCCTGTTATAGTTTCTCTAAATGTTCAGGCATTTGGGAAATGCTGTTCAATGAGGAGAGGAACATTATGAGGAAGATTTAGTGTCAGGTTTTCCATTTCACAGCAACTTCTCAAGTCTAGCTCTCTCTCAGTGAGTGAGGTTGCTCAGTTACTTACACAAACACTCATCTCAGTCAGAGTGGACTTGAGTGGGTACTGACCTTTGACTGTTTGTGCTCCTCTAGATGACGGGTCATTTTTAAACAGTGTAGATATCACACAAGTCTGTGTTTGTGATAAACACGTCACTGTGCATGCAGCACACATTTCTGGGAATGAGAAGCTGCAAAACACTGGCTAGATCCCAAAAACATGGTCTTGATATACTGACAAGGCAGTCTGACTGAGGATGGTAAAATAGGCTAACACTAACATATTATGCAGAAAAACAGCAAACAGTCAAAGTGCACCTATATGTTAAGTGTAGCGGATAAAATGGACAATCATTGTATGTGTACTCATCAGTACATCTGACCTGTACATAGATTAATGTTACTAAGTCACTCAAGGTAATACAAGGAATATGTTTTTTGCATCAGTCATCACATGACTGTGTTTGGCAGGGTGTATTGTCTTATATACCATGCATTAATGGTATAGAACATACAAGGTGAGAGTCACAATGTTATTCATTACACTAGCAAAGTTAAGGCTTGCCAGTGCATCATTGCCTTATCACATAGGAGCAATCACTAGCATTTGTTACTTGACCTTCATAAACTGGCATGTGTTCTTGGCTCACTGCTGCTCTCATGTCTATCAGAAATACATGTACAAAATTAATAAATACTGTGACACATAAAACACAGAACTGATGTCAACACAGAATATCATGTGACTGGGGAAACTCACTCAGAATGTTAAGATATGCATATGATCCTGCCTTCCTTCCAAATGAAGCTGATGATAGATGTAGAAAGTGGATTGAATGAAGCCTTTCAAATTGCTCTACATTTGTGCACAAGGGGGCATTTAATAGCTTTAAATCCCTATAGAGAAAACATGGTTTAAAGCAAAATCATATCAAGTCCGACACTATTTCAATTAAAATTTAGAGTACTGGGCTGGGTGAGACAGGAATTGTGGAAGTAATTTAATCAGTAATTCATAAATATGTTATGAGAGTGTCTCCATTTTGTACAATGGAATGGGAGGGGGGGACCACTTCTGTGTTTTATAGGAATGCCTTATTAAAGCCCCTTACTGGTGAGAAATTTACAAAAGAAAAGCATCTGTTAAAATTGCACTCTCCGATTTTTGTTGAATGGTTGAAAAAACATTATTATTCTAATCTTTGTGATGCATAAGGTGCAAGCTCCTAAATGTAAGTCATCCAGTTTATGTGAACATCTCATTGCAAACAAGTGCTACATCTTTGCTTCAATATTTTAGAAAAGCACATTTATCAGCTGTGACACTGCTGATTCAGATGGAAGTGTTAAACTGTACTTTTTATTATAGGATAATATGTTGGCATTTTCTATATTGTATATATTTTGTATTCATTTGATGCAAAACTGTTGCTGTGTGCTGTTTTAGAGACTAAAGAGTATAAAAGAGGATACGAATAGAAAGTGAATATATGTGGATGGTAACATATATATGTGGATTTCTGGTTTGAACAGAAATAAATTACATTTTTGAACACCCATAATACAATGAGCACTACACTACACTGTATATTTTTTGGTTTAATTTCTTAGCTTCACCGTTAAACAAAATATTACAATAAACACCAAAACACCATTAAAGGCAATAAGCAGGTAAAAGCCAAAAACTTTTAATAATAAACCAAATTATGTTTTACGTCATTAAGAGCGAGCAAGCATGTGTACTGATCTGTAAATCTTTATCAGAACTTGGGCCTGTGTCTGAGAATTTGAAGAACCGGCCCCAGGCGGCCTGCATCTATCGCCTGTTTGTGCAGGTGATCATAAGCCATAAACAACATCTTCACTGGAGATACAGAACTGTGCAAGGCATCTAAGCAAATTGTTTAAGTGTGTTGACGGGTTTTGCTTGCAAAACACTATATGCCATCAAATGCAAACAAACATTAATCTCCTAAAAAGCAAAAAGAATGACTTGTTTCCGAACAATACTGATGAACAAGAAATCCGTGTTTTTGGATTAAAGGCTATTTGTATTTAAATGTTTATTTTATGCTTACTGGCCGCATGTTATCATCTCAGGTACGTAAACTTTTGCACAGTACTGCATGCCCCTCTGAATTTGACACATTTGGCAAAGCATAATAAAAACGCACGAGTGCTGACAAAATTCAAATCTTGATTGCTTCAGAAAATCTTTTTTTTTTCATCTCTTGGAGTGAACACATAAAATAAATATTCTGTCAAAGCGGATACTGTGGTCTCTGAGTTTATAGCTGCAGATTCCTGGGGCAGATAGTGGTCATGGGTAATAATGCTATTCCAGCCGTGTGATATTGAGTTACATTCAGAGTTCCACAAATGCAACAACCTGTGAGTAGGAACACGTTCCGACTTGACTTTAAAGAGGTCTTTAACCTTACAAACAAAAACATGTACACTGGTGTTTATATAAACAAAAGTAGCACATGAAAGCATACACAAAGCTCTGTGTAAATAAACACACACACACACACATACTCTTCTCTGCACACGTACACGTGTGGATGCCACAATGTAAAACATGCGCCCGTGGGCTGGTAGGACAGTGATAAGTGTATCATCAGATTTGCTGAATGTTGCAGAGCCGGTCAGCCAATCCCCTTCACCTCTATCAGCCCATCTGTCCAAACTAACCCCTAATCTCATGTTTAGTCTCTGACTTATCGGTAATCTGGGACTGAGACACAGATCAAGCCACGTTTACAGTGAAACGGAGCCTTCATCAGCACCATCTGCTGCGCCAGCAAGCAGCACGATCAACACCAAAACGATTATAAACAATAAACAATGGACTGTGGTAAGAGACATCTTGCAGTAACTCTTACTTTCTCAAAAACAAATACGTGCAAATATGTGCAAAGCCTAAGACATGCCGCACCAAAAGAGTTATTAAAAAAACAGTTTAAGATGTTCAAAGGTGCTGTACGCTATTGCACTGGATTAACCTTGTTAACCAGGAGTTTTGAGGGCCCATACTTCAGTTCCTCACTTCAGAAACATCACTTTTCATCA
This sequence comes from Hydrocynus forskahlii, assembly GCA_037974365.1. Classification (NCBI taxonomy): domain Eukaryota; kingdom Metazoa; phylum Chordata; class Actinopteri; order Characiformes; family Alestidae; genus Hydrocynus; species Hydrocynus forskahlii. Next base: position 15,560,630 of record JBBPCX010000016.1, on the reverse strand, counting down.
GTCATTCACTATAGGTCACCTCTGTTACCTGTATGTATCACCTCCATAAAATTTCTGCAAAAATCCACAATTCAAATATTCAACAGGCATTTGAGAGGCATCATGGGAAAGTATACAGTAATTGACAGCAGAAAGGATAATAGACAGTAGACTACATGTGTATTCTAGTAAACAACATTCTGTTATTTGCTAATTCTAAACTAAAACGTCTACATATATAATTTATGGATCCAAACCTCAGTTCCTGACTATTAGAAATAACATGGTCGGAATGTGAGTATGGGGAATATTCAAAATACAGAAATGAAGCATCTGCGCTCAGTCCAAGTGTAGTAAAGGTGGTATTCAGAGTACAGTTCTGTTTTATACTTTTCAAAACATTGTTACTTTTCAAAAAATAATGAAAAAATGTTCACTGCACTAAACATTTTGTCACTGCAATTATTACTAAAATTAAAGTTGTCCTCAAAAGAGGGGCAGTGGTGGCTGGGATAAAAAACAAAAAAATGAACAAATGTTAACATTCATAGTTTATCATTGAATAAACAAGCATTAGGCCTGATAAATGAGTACTAAATCAACACTCTTGAAAAATAATCTCTAAAAAGGTGCCACAAAGTAATTAAGCTCCCTAAAAAACTATACCCAAATGAGATGTTTGTGTGAAAAAAAAAAGTTAGGTGCACAGAACCTACACAAAAATAAAGGTTCTTTCAAGACAATTTACAACAGTTTCAAAATGGCTCTTCTGTATTTTGTACTGCAAGAAAACATTTCTTCACAGACATATATTGCGTGGCTCGGTGAAACGCGATTCAGTCTAAACACTGTGGTGAAAACAGTCAAGCCAGTGTGTAAGTCACTGAGTGATTCACTATGTGGAGGGATGATTGAGACCTCTAATGCCAGTGTGGGCTTCTCTCACCGAGCCGCCAGCCTGCCTTAATCTTCACAATGCCGAGCAAGGACACAATCCTTCAAACACACACAGTCATGTTTAATTAGTGAGTTATAGTGACGAGGGCAGTGGGCAGAGGCGGCAGTGAGCTGATGGAGACTGAGCTGCACGAGAAGTTCAGGGAAGGACTCGTAGTAAGAACTCACCTGCATTTTACCAGGAATTCAGCAACTGTTCTTTTCTTCTGGATCAGCGCTCTGCCTCGTGTTCCCAGACGTGGTGCTTAATGCTAACTTCCAGATGGAAGAGACTGACCATGCCAAGAGACTGACCATGCCAAGGGACAGGTCAAGCGCAAGCAAGCCATTCAGATAAACGCAGTCACAACATGGGAAGCATCATGAGGGGCCAGAGGGTATTCAGGATAGTTACTGTAAGTGTCCATTGGTCATACGTAAACACACCACAGCACAGTACACAGAGTGAACAGCACAAAAATCTTTCTCTGCATTTAACCCCTTCACCAAGTGAAGCAGCAGGCCGTCAGGAACACGTCAGGGACGTCAGGGACGGTACCTTGCTCAAGAGCACCTCAGTGGTGCCACTAGCAGTCCTGGGATTTGAACCCATGACACAGTAATAGCAGTTATGGATAATAAAGTGCAGGTGTTACATGAATGTATGAGGAACATATAAGAACTATATGGGGTGGACTATTCATGTGGTTATGAATATAATATGAAATATAGCCACCTCCCAGTGGCCGGCGTTCACGACACTTGGCACATGCTCCTGTGCATTTTCTCCACATTACATTTAAAATGAAGTATGGTGCAACACTGAGTTATTGCTGTAGAGAGACAATATTTTATATGTTTTGGTATTTGCAGAAATTGACTGAAGTGATGGTACCACGAATTACAACTTGTAGCATCTGAAGTTTATACAGTGAGAAAAGTAAACGTGTTATAGAAGTCTCTCTTTTACTGACAAAGTCATTAACAAGCAATTAGAGCAATTCATTAGCTTTAAGAAGACACTTATGGTCGGTTTCCCAGACAGGGATTAAGCCTAGTCCTGGATTATGTAGTGCTGTGAATAGAGACTTTCCTATTTTCGTCAAAAAAAGAACAAACCGTAGAAACCTGGCATGCTTATTCTAGTGATGACAATGTATAATGTAGAGAGTGAAGTGATGTCACCCAAAGCCACAAGTATGCAAGTGTCACTCTTTTATCTTGAACAGATCATGAGTTAGACAGGTTTGAAGTGTACAGGCCATGGAAGAAATATGCAATTCTCTATTGTAGTGCCCCCCATTGGCTGATG
>JBBPCX010000016.1:15531173-15548084 GCA_037974365.1 Hydrocynus forskahlii | reverse complement strand
ATAATTTCCACCTGTTGTCTATTCCATTTGCACAACAGCATGTGAAATTGATTGTCAATCAGTGTTGCTTCCTAAGTTTGATTTCACAGTGTGATTGACTTGGAGTTACATTGTGTTGTTTAAGTGTTCCCTTTATTTTTTTGAGCAGTGTACTGAAAAAAAAACCTTCTACTGCAGATTTCAAAATGTTTATAAAATATAGATTGATTCATATAATTCATTCAAAATATGCCCCTTCAACTTACTTTTTTTGCTGATAAAATGCGGGGACCCCAGCAATTACTGAGTTTTAGTTTAATTACAGTTTCTGTCGTCTGTGTTTTGATATAGCTTGTTTTAAAATGTAACATTTTAAGTGGTATACTATGTGGTCATTTTTGATATGCAAAGACAAGTATTGTTGCTTAGATAAGAATACAACGGTTTATGCATGATCATCTTATTCTTGCTAAATTTGTGTACAAATATTACATTTAAATCAACGCTGTTGTAAGAAGGGGGAGTTCTTCACAAATGTTGCAATGAAGATTTAAGTTATGTCACACAGTTTGCAAAAATTAAAGACTTCTGCAGTACCGTCATTTTGCCAAAGGTGGCGACAAAACCCTGCACTAGTTTGTGACTCGCTGTGCTAAAACGTGCCTTCCGTTTAAGTTTTAATCCTTTTAGATTTATATTTGCCATTCCCTGTAATATTTTAATCTAAATAAAAAGAAACGTTAACAATATTTTACAGGCTTTCCCCCCTAACAGTAGGTCTGTTCAGTCCTGCCTTCAGTGACCTGACTCTGACCAGGACTTCTGAAATGAAAGAGTCTGTTATTATCCTCACCACCAAAATCCTCCCTGCTGCTAAAAACCTCTTAGCAGGCCTGACAGCGACACCGGCCACACCCAACACTGCCTCCCTCACTCTCTCTTTCTCCCTGTTTAATAAACTAGAGCACAGAGATGAAAGAGCTCCCATGTTTTTAGGCCTCCAAGCTCCAGTCACACGGAACCACAGTGTGTCCTCAGCAGTCAGTCATGACCCCACCACACACACACACACACACACACAATCAAATGCATGTTTGTTTCTTTCTTTATTTCTCTCTCTGTCTCAATCTCTTTATCTCTCTTTATGTCTCTCTCTCTTACTGTCTTTTTTTCTCCCCTTATAACTTAATTTCTCTTTCTATTTTCTCTTTATTTCTCTCACTCACTATCTTTCTTTTTTATTTCTCTATTTCTGTCTGTCTCAATCTCTCTGTCTCTTTCTCTTTCTCTTTCTTTACATCTTTCTCTCTCCCTATCTCTTTTTATCACCCCTCTCTTTCTTATTTCTCTTTCTTTCTCTTGCTCACTATCTTTCTCTCTTTATTTGTGTCCCTATCTCTCTCTGTTTCTCTCTTATTTCATTCACACACTATCTTTATTTATTTCTCTCTCTCTCTCTCTCTCTTTCTCTCTCGCTCTTTCTCTCTGGTCATTTATTATTCATTTGTGTGTGTGTATGTGTGTGTGTGTGTGTTTAAAGGTTCTGCTGTATCCAAGGCAACATGCTGAGGTAATTTCACAGTGTGTGTTTGTAAAGCAGGCAGAATATAATCTGACTGCAGGACTCCAGTGTTTGCCTCAGAATATTCCACACCTCAGGTCAACAAGAGTTCGAGGCGGTCCGCCTCCTCAGGCGTGACCTGATAGATTACGCGCCACTGACACAAACCACTGATGCAAACAGGGTAAATGATGTGTGTGTGTGTATGTGTGTGTGTTAGTGTGCATGCATGTGTGTATGTTTGTGACTGTACTTGTGTTTAGTAAAACAGCATTAAGTGGATCGTGTTTTATATCAGACCAAACAGAGGTCGGGAGTTGGCTTCCACATTCAAGACTTAAAGGACTCATATCCAGCATTTTTCTGCCATTTTATGTGTGTCATTTTCATATATGAAAAACAGCTGGAATGCAGTTTTTTTACATGACAGTTTTCCTATTAAACGGACTGTTTAATATTATGTCATCTTAAACTCATATATGAAAACAAGCAATGTAATGACTGGCTGTCCTTTACTATGCCAAATTCAGAAAGTAGTGCAGGCCGGAACATTCAAACCTCATTGTTATTGGATGGGGCCAACCTTCTGTTAGCTGAAGATGTAAATGTTTTGGTGTCTGTGACATCACAAAACTATAATTAAAACCAGGCTGTTTTTGCTTCGTTTCCATTTATAGACTGGGGATGGAAAGGTACTACACACAAAAAAAATAAAGAATTTGTTTAGGACATGGGCCCTTTAAAGGTAATAAGCACACAAACTTATATTACACAATGTTATAATTTCCACTGATTTCCCCAAACATTATTTGCTTTTTTGTTTTTGCTCTAGAGCTTCAAAGCTAATGTAGCTAAAAGGTCCAACTGATTGATGGAATTCCTTTAACAGTGTTGCATCATATGAGGAAATCTCAGAAAAAAAACACACACACAGTCTCTCATCTCTCTTTATATTAGATCTGTTTATTGCAGCACTACACTGCATGAACTTCTGATTAGTCTTTGTAGTGTGTCTGAGGGCAAGATATTTAATTCTCTCTCTCTCTCTCACTCTCTCTCTCGTTCTCTCTTTCTCTCTCTTGCTCTCGCTCTCTCTCTCTCACTCACACACACATACTGGTAGAAGTCTGACCATAATTTCCTCTCACCCTGTGAGTTTTTACTCCACATCAGAAATCACCACATTTTATCGCTCTCGTTCCAAACATCCTGCTTGTGTGTATGTGTGTGTGTGTGTGTGTGTGTGTGTGCGTGTTAGTGGGAGACTTCTGAATGTGGTAATATTACACACACCCTTCATATCCATAAAATAAGAACGAACTTAATAACCCACTCACAAATCCACAAAAGGGTTTAATTTATTTTACAGTTCCAGTTTAGGGAGTTGCTCAGTTACATGCAGTGCTAAATTAAAATTTGAAGTAATTAAAGGACCCATATCCTAAGCTTGCCTGTATTTTACTTGCCCACTGAACTCCACTTGTATACAGTATGTCAGAATTATTGAGTTATTGAGATCTGTTCTGTACTGTGCCTCATTCCAAGAGCACTCTAAGCTGAAACACTCCATTTAGTGTCAGTGCTTCTACTGTTCTACAAGTTGACAAAAACACTGAATGTCAAAGGAGCTGTTTTTGTGGTTTAGTTTCTACATACCCACTGTAAGAACTGAGGAGTTTAAATGTTCTATAAGACTGTTCTATTTTACAAAAGTGAGGTTTTCGATTATTTGAGGTCTTAAACGCTGCTCCAGTTTTCCCCAAGTACTAAAGTGGCTCAATCATAAATCATTCAAATTGTAGCTTTCTGTAAACAACAATATTATTTTTGTTGGTTACATTTAGTTTGTAAACCTCTATTTGCAATACTTAATTTTCAGCCATAATTTGTTAACGAGTGGCTAATTAGCTACACCCTCTCCTCTCTTTAGTTTCTTTAAGAACGCCGTGGTCTTTCATTTAGTTAAGCCTATTTTTAGATTCGCCTGTAAACACCAAGCACTGCTGTGAACTGTGGAAGAAAGAAGCTGACTTTCAGATCCATGCACAAATCACAAGTCTCTCAATCCCCAAAGGGGATTGCTTGAACAGTGATGATTCATCTGTGTGTATTAAACCACCTCAAATGTCATTAAAGGGTGAGATCACTGAGGAAAATGAGTTATGCAAATGCTGTTGATGATTCTGTCAAGAGAAAATAAATATTATGTTTAAATAAAGAATAAAGAAAAAAAGATTTGGAACAATACTGTGAGATGTAACTACTACATAAAACAAATCAAAATTGTGCTTTAAGACCGGAAGTCTTTTTAAAACAAAGAGCTTTTTTGTAGATGCTCCCAAACTTTGGGAGGCTTGTCTTTATTTACACAGGAGATGCTCCCTGCCTTTCAGAGGATCTCCACATCTGCAGAGCACAGTCACTGTTTAAACAACCAACAGGTCAGTAGCATAACTTGGGAAATGATGCTCTGCCTATGTCCGCATGTCTAAATGTCCAGATCTTATGGGCACGCCCAGTGTGTTTGAGGTCCTCCCTCATAATTCATGTCATTTACACATCGCTGCTTATTTACAGTCTTTACAATGACACCCATTTACTCCGTTCATTGAGTTTCAGTGAAGTTTTCCACACAAGTCTGTACTTGTAAGTATGCATGCTATGTAGTTTTCATTCAGTTCAACAAGTGTGTTGCAAATCCGTCCTGTACAATCTGAGTCCCTCTAAGCGCTTCTCGGAGACCTTGAAGCCAAATTGTCCATTTTGCTTCTATTCTTCCTCCCCTTCCCTCGCTCCTTCTCTCCTCCTTTTCCTCCATGTTTGTGTTTGTCCCCCTTTTTCCTGTCCCGCTTCTGCTCCGGTTCTTTGGACCCTTTGCTGCTGTGATGCCGTTTGCCAAGTTCCTTACAGTACTGGTCCAGGTTGCCATGGTGAATCAGCGTCATCACGTCCTGGTACCAAGGCTGGGAGGAGTCAGGCGAGAAGCGCTGGGCGGGGTTCCACACACTCAGGCGAATGGTCACTGCTGTCCAGCGGAAGCCGTGCTCCTCCAGCTGACAGTGATAGATTCCCCCGTGTTTAAGCTCCGCCCTTGGAATCAGAATGCCCCTGTCAATCACCACCAGCTGGTCCCCCGATATCACCTGATCAGGAAAGCGATAGAGAGCAGCTCAGACACATGCATGACGTTCTTCCATGTATGTGTATTATGTGTTTCATAATGTATGTACTTAAGCACAAATATGTAAATGCATGTATGTGCATAACTACACTTTCAGTCAAAACTTGTAAAAAAATTATAAAGAAGCATTGTCTTTAGGAGATATTAGACATTATAATTTGTTTGCTGACATTAAACAAAACAGATACTCAGTATCATGTTGTAGATCAACAGATCTGTGTGGCACGGCAATGAATTATTATTAAATTTGTTTAATTAGTCTGTTTGAATTTCGGGAAATACTAGGGCAGTGTCTACAGACCCGTGAAATGGAATGAAGGTCTATTATTGTCTTCCTGGATACTATCACTATAAACCTGTTGTGCTAGTTGCTGCAAACTGATTTGCTTACAAACTATTGGCCTGTACTAAGTGTTTGTGTGTTTATATACCTGATGCTGTTCCAAACTGTTTTCTCCCGTCTGTTTAAACCAGGTAACTGTAGCGTGGCTGGATTTAGACAGACACTCTAGATAGGTGCTGTTACCCACAGCAACCACTATTGCCTTCTCCTCTGTCTGCACCTGCAGCCCAGCTAAACAAACAAACAGCCAATCAATACACACAGCTTTTTTCATTCTCTGACTACAGCAGAAGAGCATCATCTCTTGCTTATATATAGTATTATTGTAATATATACATATTGCTTATATATAATATTATGATAATATATACACTGAAAATATGTATATATGAAATTACATGAAATTGTAATTTTTATGCTAGTGCATACATTTTATTAAATGTGTAAGTCGAATAAAACATCGTGACTCTTACCTCCCTGTCTAACACACTGGTTTAAAGGATTCCTGTCATCAACGATCTGACGAGCGTTTCTCCTACAGATACACGAACAGATGAGCTGTGTAGATTGGCAAGCTGAATATATATATATATATACTACGTAATACATTGAAGGTAGTCTGGCATTAGCTTGCAAGTTGAAAATCAACAAAGAAAACAAGCTTGTTTCAAATGTAAAACAAACCTTTGATAAGGCAATATGTGTGTGTGTGTGTGTGTGTGTGTGTGTGTGTGTGTGTGGTTACCTGCGTGTGACTGGCATGTAGGGGCTGCAGGCTTGGCCATCCCAGGTGCAATATGGATCTCGGGCCATGCAGCACTCAGCACACGCCTCTCCATAAAGATCACACTGAAACAGAGCCAGCTGAGAAACCCCCTCCGCAGAGCCCGCAAACAGCCACTGCTCAAGAGAACACACACATACACACACATCATTTATACACGTACATTCAGACAAATGCACATGAGCAAAAACACACACACACACACACACACACACACACACTCACACACACATTATGCCTGTCATTCTGTCACTAGGGCTTTGTGCTAGTCTTTACATTACCATATCATTTACAAACCCTCCTCTTGGTGTCTGGACCCACCCATACACACACACACACACACACACACACACACACACACACACACACACACATGCACACACACACACACACACACACACACACAGATACTCGGTTTTAGATATGTCACTCTATGCCAGTGGTCAGTGAAAATGCACTGTAGCTTTTGAGTGCTGCTCAAGTGCCTTTTCCTGTGTGCTTCCTTGCATGTACATGGGAAATGTCACACTTCTAGAACTGAGTCTCACCTGCCTCATCTAAGGTTGCCATAGAGACACTGTATAAGAGATGGTGTGATGAGGGTAGGGTCTGTGATATGTGTGTGTGTGTATGTGTGTGTGTGTGTGTGTGTGTGTGTTTATAGAGCTACAGTAAACATACCTTTTTCTTGGACAGCGTCATGGCGGTGATCGGTGACTTGTTCTGTGGGAAGAGAAGCAGATCTAGCATCAAAAGACCATTGGTTACAAAGGTTATCTAATGAAGTGTATCCAAAATGAGGAATGCAAATACACACCATACCTTAAAAACCTGCAGCTGTTCCAGAGTGACCTCTTGATGTTTTTCCCGTTCTTTGAAGAAGTATATAGACTTCAGCACGAGTCCAGAATCTGGTTAACAAACCACACATTTAAATCAACATTTAAGGGTCATAATAGTTCAGCAAATGTATTCAGTATTCACAATAAGCCACAATATGTTTAGTTACTATTACACAGGAGCTACAATTCTAATATAGCTATCGAGTAATGGAAATGTAAACCCCATTAGTCACAACAGCAGAGTGCAAAATGTATGCATCAATGATCACAAACTTGTCTCAAATCGAGCTGTTTCTGAGTTGTTAAGTAATCTCAAATACACTTGCTTATGTGGTTTGTGACACAACATGACATACTCCAATCTAAAAACAATAATATTTGAAACACTTTAGTCTGTGTCTCACATAAGTGAGTCTATTTGAGATTCTTTACTAACCTGTTGCAGTCTGAGTCTACGATGATTTGTGATTGGCTGAGTGGTAAGGTATACAATTCTGTTACACAGTTATCTACATTAATCTTGAGGCTCCAGAATCTTTAAAGCCTTCCGCACAGTAATATACCACACATATTCCCTGTATACTCATCTCTCTGATCATGTAATCACTATTGTATACGCACATACACCCCATCCGAACACATACACACACCTGTTCCAATAAACAGAACATCATACTGTCCATCCACAGCCTCCACTCTGTCCACAACAAGGCGGGTCAGCTTATAGCTCACGCCCACCCGAATCAGCAAAGGTCGGCCATCCAGAGGAAGCACCACATCCTGCATCAATGGGTGAGTACGGCTAAAGAAGATGACATCATCAGGATACTCCCTCGTGGAGCGGAAGCTTCCATAGGTGCTGCTTGGACACTAGGGGACAACAGGGAGAAAATGATTTGTTAGCATAGCTGACAATAAAATACAGCAGATTACATAAAGACGAAGGCAAGTCCTACTTCTAAATCATAAATTATGCACCATATTCTCACATTATACATTATGTGCTTCACTTTCTTGTTTCTGGATTTTTGCAGAGTAGTATCGTCTCTCAGTGAACACTAATGTTTGGCGCTAATGGAAATGTTCCATAAGCATTTAATTATGCCTTAATAGGCTTGACCACCTTGGTCAAACTTTCAGTTCTTTAGTAGCCATGCCATGCTTTCCAGTGATTATATTTTGTGTTTGAAGCTCTAAATATGTTTGAAAGAAGTACATAAAAATGTGATGCATGAGAAGAATGCTAGCTTTGGATTGGCCTGTGTGGAAAATACCTACATTCACTCAAAGATGAGTTGTTCCATTCATTTCAGTGAATCATGTTCATTCATTTCAGAGAATATGGGGTTTAGGCTCTTTATATTGAAGTGTAAATTCGCTGCTGTTGTTATGTTAACCCTTTATGCTTTGCAGAATAATATATAATACTGTGAAGAATAAGAAATGTGCAGGCGTTTCCTGGTATTTGCTGCATATACGAGGAGATAACTGTAAACTAAATTGGACCTGTAAATGCATTGTTTAACCTGACATTTATTTAATGGAATCATCTCTTTAGTAAAGAGCATTGAACTTTACCTCGCTATATGTAACTAATGTGAATGGTATTGATCAATTGTGACAGTTCTGTTCGTTTCACCAGATGCACAGCTGTTGAAGTCAGTTTAAAAATACTGAAATCAAATTCTGTATTCAGCACAGAGAGGTTGTGTAGGTGTAGGAGTTGGTTGCTAGTATGCAGGTTATTTCCTGGAGGCCTCCACTCGACCTCCACTAAAATGCAGTGCAATGGCGATGTGCATGCTAAACACATTCCTTGCACTAAAAGCATGGCCCTACTCAATTTGAGACCCAGTTAAGTACTTCAGTTAGTAACTGAAAGAGACAATTCCAGTTTTATGGCCAGAGTATGACAAAAAAGTTCTGATCCAAGATGAGAGAGTATCTACTGTAGTTTCAGCCAAGCAAAGATGCTTAACACCTTCTGAATCCTGAAACATCAAGAACAAAGAAGGTGCACTTTTGCATTTTGTCTATTTTATTACTTCATTCTAGTCTGTGATTTTCTATTTATTTTGTTGGAACTAGATTGCACGGTCTCACAGTCTTTTCAGGGGCACATTTAACAATAAACTGTACTTGTATGACTGTGTACGTGACAAATAAAGAATATTGAATGTTGAAACTTGTAAACTTGAAATATACTCACTGTCCCAGGCCTAGGATAAGGCACTTTGCCTGTATACTCTGCCCACTTGTACTGTGGCCCCTCCCTATGGTAGAAATTTCCTTTGAAGGCACGGACGATGTCCTGCATGCGGTACACACACACTGCCGATCCATTTAACACGTCACTGCAGAAACAGAGCAAAAAACGTTAAGCCTCAAAAAAACTATTTTTTTTAATGATTCAAAATTAGCTTCATTTTGTAAAATTATATATTGTAATATATTTTAGATATTGTAATATTTTTCATTCATTTAAAATGATGTATAAAAGGATGCAGTGACACTTCATTGGAGATCAGTGTTATTTAGACTTCATGACACCTACGTAAACCTTTCATGACAACTGATTTATATCAACAGTTCCAAATCAGAAAGAGTCGGGTAAGTTAAAACATGTTTTATCTAGTCAACTTTATTTCATTTGTTAAAACACATCCCCTCCTGCATTTCAGGCCTGCAGCACATTCCAAAAAATTGGACTTTGTAATGCTGCCACTGCTTCTCACAACACTTCAAAGACGCTTTGACACTGAGCAATTAGGCACTATTTGTGCAGAATGTGGCTTTGTATTATCTTGTTGAAAAATGCATGGACATCCGTGGAAGGCAGCATGTGTTGCTCTAAAATCTCAGTGTACTTTTCTGCATTAATGCTGCCATCACAGAAGTATATATATACTTTTGCCAAGGGCGCTGACACAAACCCACACCATGACAGGCCCAGGCTTTTGGACTTGTTGCTAATAACAGTCTGGAATATTCCTTTTCGTCTTTGGTCTGGAGCAAACAGCATTCATTTCTTCCAAAAATGATCTGAATACAGATTCGTCTGACCAAAATTCACGTTTCCATTGTGTGATGGTCCATCCCAGAAGCCTCAGAGCCCAGAGATGTCAACACTGCTTCCAGACATGGTTACCATAAGGCTTCTTTTTTGCACAGTAAATTTTTAAGTGACTCCATATTGTTGTTCTTGACAAGGATTTGCCAAAGTATGTCCATGTGCTTATTTCAGCTATTGATGAATGATGGTTCTTGACACAGTGCAGTCTGAGGGATCAGAGATAATGGGCGTTCAGCTTAAGCTTGCACCCTTTATGTGCGGACATTCCTCCAGATTCCTTGAATCACTGAATGATATCATGGACTGTAGAGGGAGAAATGTGTAAATTCCTTCCCATCTTTCTTTGAGCAACATTGTTTTTAAACAACTGCCTAATTTTCCCACACATTTGTCGAGAAACTGGAGATCCATCTTTGCTCCTCAAAAGCCTTTTGTGGATACTGCTTTTGTACCACATCATGATATGAAATTTTGTATAATCACCTGTTGACATCACCTGTTCTGCTAAATGCCATGAGATAAATGTAACCTGTTCGCAATCATATCATTATTTAATTTTTTTAACGTAATTAATATCCCTTAATTGCCCTAGTCCCGGCTTTTTTTGGAATGTACTGAAGTCCGGAAATGCAGGAATGGACATGTATTAACAAATCAAATTAAGTTGACCACACAAAACACGTCTGCAATTAAAGAAAAGTCAAAGTAAATGTACGAATAACTGAGGTTTTCACACATAACTGCAATTTCCATACCATCCTAACTGACTTGGGCTTGTACATAAACATCTATAAAGGCTTATTTCAAAAAGCGTCAGTTGTCACCAAGGCTGCTTTAGTCCATTTCGATGTCGTTTCACTTCAGAAAATGTTATGACAGCTGACACTTGAGGAATAATCTGTTATAAAGGTTTATGTCGTGACTGTGTCATGAATACTGGTCTTCAGTAAAGTGTTACTAAGGAGTTTAACAACTTCTTCTTGTTTCCAGCTTGGATAAAATATCTAAAAATACCTACAGTTTACAATACTTATATTTAAACTGTACAGGTTATAATTGTATAGAAGATTACGAAGATTATTGATGTAATGTTTCCAAACATTTGAACAGCGCAAGTAATTCACAGTAAAAAGCAGCAACATTCCGTCCCCTTTTTTCCTTTTCCATTCTAATATTCATTCCATTGTTATGACTCGGGTTCCACTTTAGCAGCCAGTCCCATCCACTGTATAGAGCAGTGTGTAAAAACGTCACCATCAGTCTAACTTTGCAGCAGAGACCAGTATTACACTCACTCTTTCCATAAGCCTGAGTCTGAATCTGCATTTCAGTAGCCTACTCCACCCTGTGGGTCGATCCAAAACCAAATCGAAAACACACACACAGATGTGGACACACACACACTTATTTCAAAGTAGGTCTCACGTGCAAGATACACACACACACAAAGATGAGCTTGATTTTGCAGATGTGAAGCTTGTTGGGTTTGTGATGTGTTTTAAATATATAAGATAAGTCTTTAATGTGATTTAAAAGATGACTGGAAAATATTACAGCTGCATGATCCTGGCCAGTGTATTCATGCCCATCCACACAATCCTCAAAAAGCAGCCACAGTGACTGTGGATGACTGACAAAATCATTAAAGCCTGGTCTTCATGCTTTAAGATAATGGGATAGAAAGATGGAACACCTGAATTAGGATGTAAATATAACTTGGTAAAAAAGTAGGGAAAGAGGAGGATGTGCAGAACGCACAGCTTTATGCTGGTCTTGGGTCAGTATGTCAGTAAGAATCGAAAATAGGACGAAATGGTTTCATTATTCTGACTAATGCCATCACAATGTGCTTTTCTGATTGCATCATGGGTAACATTAGTCCTTCAATAACACTGAACAGCTGTATCATAAAAACAGGCACATTTATACCAACTGAAAGCCTGTATTAATCCATTGCTTTATTTTATTTGTTTAATATTAGATTCTTTTGTACTGTTCCTTCTTCAACAGTTTTGGCAAAAAGGCTTTTTTGTTGCTGTACCTTTAAGACTGATACAGATGGGGTTTATTTAAAGGAAAGGCACACAGTGTCACTGATGCAAAGCACCAGTATAAAAAAACTGCATGAGCTAAGAATATTAGTCCCGCTGAATGTGGATGAACAGAAGATATTTTAGCCATATATCTCATCCTTATGTACGGGCTCACCTGGCGGTAGTGAAGAGGCCGTAGATCAGGGGATTCCTCTTGTCTTTGCCATGCTGAATGAAAATATCCTCTATAGAAAGAAAACAAGTATAGGAATAGAATATTAGCAACTAATCACACAATCACACTGTTTGTGTGTGTGTGTGTGTGTGTGTGCGTGTGTGAGAGAGAGAGTGTGTTGGGGTGAATCAGAAAAACAGTGAAAGTGAGGGAGAAACAGAATCAGAGCAGGAGGAGACAAACAGAAGAGAGACTGGAGATAAAAGGTGGAATATCTCTTACAGTCATGTCAAAGACAAACAAACATATTTCTCACCTCAGTCACACTCACTTTCTTTGCAAATAAACTTGTACAGCCTGACATACTTGTGGTCTCATGTTGTCTCTCTCTCTCTCTCTCTCTCTCTCACACACGCACACACACACACACACATACACACACACACAACCACACACCCCACACACACTGTCTCTGTGATGTACTGTGCATATCTACATTCTCACATTCCAGTCATTTCAGATACGATCTGACCTCCTATCTTAACTAACACCCCCCCCACCCCACCCCCACACACACACACACAGAAAGAGCCACACACGAGTATACACACACACACCTAAAGGCAGATGGACAGATACACACACACACTAACACACAAACACACACACACACACACAATCCTTCACATAGACATAGACTTGTAGATAAGTATAACAAAGTCACTGTAACTATACACATAGTTTGCAGGCTCTTTTATTAGCAAAGAAAAACATATTTCACACAGCTGGTACTTTCTGACAAACATATTTAATTAACTGTGTCTTAAGTAACTCATGTTATGTTGTGTGTTATTGTTCTTGTATTTCTTTTGGAGTGTAGTGGAGTGTTTGGGTACGATCTTTAAATGTTACTGGAACTGGAACAGAGCGTTTGAGCAGTTTGTGCATGATAGTGTACTTTTAGATACTCATCTTTTAAAGCTTCATAGGTTTTAAAGCAAAAAAAAAAAGGACAGTGCCAAGATTATACATTTACAGCATTTAGCAGACGCTTTTATCCAAAGCGACTTCCATTCCCTAACTACAGGGGGCAGTCTCCCTAGAGCAACTTGGGGCTAAGGGTGTTGCTTAGGAACCCAGTGGTGGTATGCTGAAGGTAGGATTCAAACCCATGGCCTCTTGGTCCAGAGGCAAGTATCATACCTGCTAGGCCACCACCACACCCCCACCATCCCTTTCGGTATCAGAAAAGAGAAAGTGACTTTGTCCCATGTCTGAATGCTGGTATTGGGAAATCAGAATGATATCTCTAGTTTGAAGAGTGGGGTTTGATTCCTACCCTGGGTGAAATGCCACACTATCCCAATAAGGGTCTTTGGACAAGACTACATTTGCCTATATTCAATTGTAAGTTGCTTTGGATAAAGGCATTTGCCAAATGCTGGAAATGCAACGTGGACATCCATTAACTTTGTCCTAACAGCAAGCAAGCGTTTAAATGTAGTCTTGTATTGTGCTGTATCACAATTAAAAAGTAGTTGCATGAAACAACATATTACTTTGCTGGTTAGTATTATTAGTAGTCTGGCTGTATAAACAAATCATCAGCAATCCGTTACTTGGCCTCCACAAAACAAAACAGAAATTATTTAAATTTCTTAACTGTTATTTATTTAATTATTGAAGCACAGTTGTGTACAATAGTGCTACGATACTGTTCATTTCATTTCTTCATCCAGTCATTTTCCTTCATCTGTCTCTGACTCCTCGCTTCCATCTTTTCTCTTGTTTTTGTTTCTCATGTTTTCTCCTGCTCTCTTTCCTTTCTCTCTTCCTTTACTTCTCTCTCTACTCCCTCTCCTCCTTTTTGTTATGAAACTATCGCTGTGGCAGATTCGCTAAACAAAACGCTCGGTTCTTCCCGGGAAGAGATAGCTTTGTCTGACCCGCACTCCTCCATGTTCCCCCCATCCTGCCCTCATCCTCCATTATGGCTGTAAACATCCCCTTCTCCTCCTCTCCTCGTACTCTCTCCCTCATCTATCCATCCCGCATCAGACTGCCAGGCGAACTGGAGACAGGATGAGGGTCACACAATCACACACAAACACACACTCACAAACACACACATTAACATTTTAAACACTTTCTTTGTTCCACAAAAAACATGGGTTCACTAAAAGGGTCCAGATATATAGGAGAGTACATCAGCATAGCAACACCGTTCATTAATCTGCTGCTAGTCCATTTTATAAAAGAAACACATACACACACGCATACATATATATTAACCACACACACACACACACCACACACACACACACACACACCACACACATAGGATATATACAGCCTATAAATTACTGTGGGCCGGCAATTAAATAAAATCCCAAACATATTTTAGACAAACAACCGTAAACAGGAATGCACGCCAGTTTCAAACCTCAAGCCACAAACTTGTTCTGTCTCCAGCTAACTCCACACACACACACACACATGCACACACACACAAAACTGAACTGACCTCTTTGAACTTGGACAATGACAAATTCTCCTACATACCTATTCTCCCACATACCAATACTTTCGCACACACACACACACACACACACACACACATAGCGCCCTACTAACCTTGATCTGCCCAACTGCATCAACATTCATGGTTATTCTAAGTGGGGGAGAAATGAGTCCACAAACTCCAAATCTAAATTGAACAATAACCCCAATTATGAGTGTAACCACACAAAACTGGCACAGTCTACTGCTGCAGAGGGAGTAGACCATAGACGCAAGCACAGATCTTCCCTCAGAGAGGATTCACTAATAAGGTCTTGCGACGCAAAAAACAGTGTTACTGACTCTAAAAGAAAAAAATGAGGGAATATACACAAAACAAGATGTAAATTATCGTTATGTGTTCATTTGTCATACATGAACACACCACAGCACACAGTGTCAACAGCACAAAACTGAGCACAGGGGAGCAGTGAGGGGATGGTACCTTGCTCAAGGCTACCTCAGTGGTGCCACTATCAGTCTTGGGATTCAAACACACAGCCTTCCAATTGTAGGGGCAACTCACTAACCACTAGGCCATCAGCTGCCCCAATTTTTTTAAATAAGTAACACAAGCAGAAGATTAAACAAAACATCTAGGTCGGAGAAAGTTTTTTTTTCCTTGTTTGCACATTAAAAAATGTACCCTTGGCTGCATGGGCTCAGAATGACTAGTTCCCCTGATAGCGTGTATATAATACATGGAACCAAATAAAAAATATTTAGCTGCACAGATAATTAATGAATCAATATATAAAAATATTGAGCTTCATTCCTTTGACAACACCAAAGATCTGAAAAAAATATGATACAAAATGAACAACAGAGGGAATCGGTGAAGGCCTAGTACCATTTCTGTTGTATGGTATTGCATTTCCATAATAATGTCACATTTACATTAGGGTTGTATCATATGGACACAATTTCATATCTCAATTATATTTCTGCATACTATGATTTCAATATACCTTCGTCATTTAATACAAAGTACTGAACAATTGATGTGACAGTGTTAATGACTGAATGCAGCCATAAGTTTCACCAAAGAGAAAAGTTTCCTTAGCCGGTTTACGGACTGAAAGCTGAGCAGTCAAAGTGAACGATGTTTTATAAATCTCACATGATGTTTTTCATAATACATTTCATATTTATTCATTGCAAACATCCATGTGAGAGATGGCCTTGGTCACTGCAAAAGCTGTGGCCACACACTGTGTTCCACCCAGTGTGGTCTCCTGTAGGCTCTGCAGCATGAGGGCCCCTGATGCAGAAGGGGCTTCTGGGAGATGTAGTTGTTCCATGCAACAGAGCATAGTGTAAACATCTCAGTGAAGGAAGTCTAGCATGAGGATGACAGCACTGAGAAGCATGTAGGAGTGTAAGTGAGAGGAGGGGAGGGTGTGATAACATTATCATACCTATATGCGATTGAGAGGTGGGTGGCTGCAGTTTTACCAGGGAAAACCTTTAGATTTTCAAAGACAATAACAGTTATTTGATTTCAGTCAAGGCCACTGCCACTGACTGCCATCTTTTTGGTGACTACTGTATAATATATTGGCATATAATTTATTATACTGAATTCTACGGCTTATAAGCTATTGGTCCAGCAAAAATTATTGTCAAATTATCCCAACCTTCTGAATAGCAGTGTACTTAACCTAGAGAATACCTAGGTTATTATAAGTCTGTGCCAGTGAGACCATGTTGACCAAGCCCACTCTGTTTAAAAGTGAAACAGTGCATTAAAAGCGATTGTGCAGTGCCCTACACAACATGTGGGCCAGAATTTCACCCTCAGAGACAGCAGAGCGTGGTGTGAGTGCTGCTTGAAATCAAACCGCTTACCACAGCGTCGCCATGCACGCTGCATGGGTCTTTTAGCGTCTCTCTTTTCATTTAAGCAAAAAAGAAGAGCAAGATTGATAAAGTCTTATGCAGACACCATACCTGAACCTGATTGCTCAGTGTAGATATGGTGGGTTTCAGAGGGTGGGTTTGGCGGATGTGTGTGTGTGTGTGTGAGTATGTGTGTGTGTTTGATGTATTTCCGTCAGTCTGCCTCTGCACAGAGGAGTTGTTTACTCTATAGACAGCTTTTGTTTACACAGACTGAACGATAAGAAACGGGTGTGTGTGTGTGTGTGTGTGTGTGTGTGTGTGTGTGTGTATGGGAGGGTGCATAAATGCTGATCTTAGATACATCTTGGCCCAATTCCGAGTATTATGTAAATCCAAAGTATTCCTTTCAATAAAATAAAGGTCAGAAGTACTCAAGTGTGAGAAAGAAAGGAGAGTGAAAGTGCTGATTGATTTGAGAATCTTCCGTGAGGTAGGTGCTGTGTGTGTGTGTGTGTGTGTGTGGGGTGGGGTGGGGGGGG
>JBBPCX010000016.1:15503060-15515608 GCA_037974365.1 Hydrocynus forskahlii | reverse complement strand
ACACACTCAGAGTCTCTCCTCAGCATCCTCCTCCAAACACACTCAGAGTCTCTCCTCAGCATCCTCCTCCAAACACATTCAGAGACTCTCCTCAGCATCCTTCTCCCAACACAATCAGAGTCTCTCCTCAGCATCCTCCTCCAAACACATTCAGAGACTCTCCTCAGCATCCTCCTCCAAACACACTCAGTCTCTCCTCAGCATCCTCCTCCAAACACATTCAGAGACTCTCCTCAACATCCTCCTCCAAACACATTCAGAGTCTCTCCTCAGCATCCGCCACCAAACACATTCAGAGACTCTCCTCAGCATCCTTCTCCCAACACACTCAGTCTCTCTTCAGCATCCTTCTCCCAACACACTCAGAGTCTCTGCTCAGCACATGCCCAATCCAACGCAGTCTCGCCTCTCTGACCCTCAAAAGGTCCAACTCGAGCTGTCCCTCTAATAAACTCATTCCTGATCCTGTCCATCCTCGTCACTCCCAACACAGATCTTAACATTTTCAACTCTACGACCTCCAGCTCTGCTTTTTGTCTTTTCTTTGAACAAGTCAGACTTCTGTAATCTACTAATAAGAAGATGTTTTATTTGAGATGGGAAAAGAAAAGACTGTTGTGAGCAGCAAAAAATTCCTCTGGTCATGCACTTAAACAAAATTTTAAGTCTGCTATTATACTATATGTTTTGTGGGATCAGCTGCCAGAGACATCATCATTAATTTGTTTGTTTTTTCGTAACCTTGCTAGGGTTGTGGGTACCCGGACTCATCTGGGACTCACCCTGGGCGGGGCACCAGCCCACCGCAGGGACCATCATAACTTGAAAAACAAAATATGAAATCTGTTATTGTCAGATAAATCGGCAATAACATCAAAACACTCCACAGGAAGAAAGTTTAGATGAAGACAAGTTTACTGACATTCAAAAAACTGTCAAAAAAGCAATGACTGTTGGCGAGTTCCACCCCTGCACATATTAAAAGCTACACTTCCCAATATGCTTGGCAAATAACAGCTAAATGCTGTAAAATCATTTTAACATTTTGACTTAGTCAAGACTCTGGGCCAAAACACATTTCTTTATAACAGTGGATATACTAAGATCAACTACAGGAAATGTACAGTGTATGTGCCACACCATCACCAGAGAGAAAAATATGTTTTTTCCTCTTAATGGGAATGGGCATACTGGTTACCATTAGACACCACTAGTTAACTGAACTAATCTTTTGATCCCATTAGAAAATCATCAAATATGTCTTAATCCGATTAAATTATTAGGATCCTTGACGCTGTGATATCAAGCCACCGGTACATGATCACTAACCATCTGACACTATTAAAGAAACACTGTGAACCAATAGAAACTTTTGATGGTTTCTGTGATTAGTTTGTTTTTTCATTAAGGCCACTTTATGATTTTCTAACAAGTTCAGAGGAAGTTAGTTCTTGTTTTAATGAGAACTGTTTCCACTGATCTGACTGACAGCCTAACCATACAACATTTATGAACAGTGTTTGATTCATTTTTAAATGATTTCTTTTCTCAGAATTTCACTGTTTTCACAAATAATCCTCCCTTTACGTGTGTATGATGACTTATAAAAATACTGTTACAGGACTGGTGTGGTGTGTTAGCTTTGTTGTTAAGGTAGACAAGGCATCAGATGAGAGGCATCTCCCAGCTTGTTATCTGTTTCATTTTGAGTTTGAAATGAGTGGGCTGTGCATGGGCTGTAAAGCAGGAACACTGATTCACTAGATTAAGAACTTCATCCTGTCACCTGAGCATTAACCATGATTAGGATTATATAAGTAAATATAGAGTAAATATGGTTAGGCCCAGTGTTGTGCACGAACGCGTTCAATGAACGACGTTCATTGAACACGTTCCTATTTTTCGTGAATGCTGAACTGAAAGAATCGGTTTACATGAACAGGGACATGAGTGACGTTCGCTCTCGCAAGAGTGAACGCAGCTCATGTTTTACGTTTGCTGATTACAGGTTAGCATAGTTAGTGCTTCAAGTTTAGCTGCAGATGGTAGTTTGTTTAAACATTTGAGTCCGTTTTTTGAAGAAATCGGAGATTTAGCTGGAGAAAACCACACGTTTTGTTTACTATATGTTTTTTAAAAGATATTGTCTGAATGTTGCATTTTAGGCAGACACGTTTTGTTTACATTTTGTTTACATTAATATTGTCTGAATAAAATTTCCATATACAGTATACCTGCACCTCGTTTTTCCATTTTCAGCATAACATGATGCGTGGCTTGTGGTAAGATCTATTCTCGACCTCAAAATTGGTTTTTAATGTAACTTTTGTCTGTGATTGTTCAGTGATATGACAAATAGTAGGAGAAGGTTGAATGAGGTTCAGATAGAAGGACGTTGAATTGAAAATGTAAAAAAAAAACCCAAAACTTACGAACGAAGGTGATATAACCCCCCTCAAAAAAAACAAATGAACGAACGTGAACTAGTTCATTTTTGAGCTGTGAACTTGGTTCAAAATTTAAAAAAAAACTATGAGCGTGAACTAGTTCATTTTTATTTGAATGAACTTAACTTTTAACTAGTTCTTTTCCAGTGTGAACTGGCACAGCACTGGCTAGGCCTACTATGATGAGCTTGACTGCTGCTGTGGCCATGAGCCTAGTGTTTCAGGACACAACACTAGACCTGAAAGAGCTTTTCAGATCAGCCACCAGGTGTCGCTTTAGTATAAAATAAAAATCAGTCTCTGAAATCTGCAGCGAAACTAAGACTTGTTCAAAAGAGCTCGCTCAAAACGACTCGATCACGAGAGCTCAAAAGGCCATGAGATCACATCACCCACCCACCCACACACACACACACACACATACACACACACACACACACAGACACACACACACATATACATATACATGATTTAATTCAGAAATCTGATGTATGTGTATATATATATATATATTAGTTTCAGATTGTTCATTTGAAACCACTTGTATAAACCATATAGAATTTGAGACTTTTCACTCACTTTCTATTAATAGAAACACAAATAGCCAAAAGGGCATTGTTAATCCAAAACAAATGATCAAACTTTTAAACAGCTATTTATCTATTAACCTCTGTTAGACTTTGTTGTAAAAGTTGTTGGACCAAAATGGTTTACTTAGTGATCCTCTCTAAATTCAGCGAGGAAACCAACTCAACCGCTCAACCGCGCTCAGGACCAGTTTAGACCAACAGAAATAGATCAAATAATTAAACCGGTGATGAAGTCTTTCTGCCACGCGAGGAAAACCCGTGACGTTGATGAGAACTCGAGAGGCGTCGTGTCCCCGTTGTAGTCAGATGTCCCCCCCCCACCCCCCTTCTACTTTCTGCATTTTCCCATTTATTTCATTTACTTATCTTTGTTTCTCTTCATTCCTCTCTTCCCTGCCTCTATACGTGCCTCTTTCTTCTCTCTCTCTGCATTTCTTTTTTCTCGTTTATTTACTTTATTTCTCTCCCTCCCTCCGACACTCTTTCTGCATTTTTTTTCCCATTTTATCTCTCTCCCGTCTCTATACATGTGCCTCTTTTCTGTCTTTCTGTTCTCCCTCTTTTTCTGCCTTTCTTTCTACAATTTATTTATGTTTATTTCTCTTTATTTCTCTCTCTCTCCCATACACGTGCTCTTCTCTCTTTCCTCATTGGTTGAGTCACTAAACGATGAGCTCATTGGTTAAAAATAGTCTCTCTCTCTGACGCTAAAAATAGCAGAGTATAAAAGGCTGGAGTTTCGCAGAGGCGCGGCGCAGTGCTGTGGCTGAGCGGAGAGGGGGAGGATAGACCCCCGGAGAAACAGAGACAGAGACAGAGAGAGCGAGGGAGGCAGAGAGAGAGACGGAAAGAGAAGAGCAGAGAGACAGAAAGGGCGCTGTCTCTAGTTGGAGAAAGGCAGACGAGTGAAAGACCACTGGCTTTTCTCGCAGCCCGTGCTGGGTGGGGTTAAAATGACGAGTTTCCTTCCTGAAGGGAGCTGAACTGAGCTCTTTTCCCCCTCTCACTGCTGAGAGCAGGCTTTACTAACTAACAGTGCACTTTTCTTCTCCTCAGATTAGAGAAGTGAAACCAGCTAGAGCCAGCAGAACCAAAACCCACCCAGTTAGAGACCTTCTCACAATCTTCACATTCACACACAGCCTTCCTCTTCTTCTAGAGGTGCATGACACGGCATGTGTTCCTTTTGCAGATCTGTGTGTTTTCTCTCTCTAACACAACCCATTTATTGTTGTAGAAAATACACACTCTTTCCACAAAGGTGGCTGCTTCAACCTCTCTAGGCCTAACTTCAACTACAGCAGTACAAGGACTTGATCTACTGTTACTGCTCGAGTTCAAAACGTCATCTTAAATTCCTGATCCCAGTATTAACACAAAACTAGTAGTGTCCACTAGCATCAACTGGTGTGTTGGGTGTTTTTATAAATAGTATAGTAATAAAAATACATAGTTTTGTATGTAAATACATATTTTGTATATAGAGATGTGTCTTCGAATCCTTGAATCTTTGAATATTATGTTCTCATTCAAAGAGTCCCTAATATTACACCAACTACCAAGATACAGAAAGAGACAGTTCTTTCTCATGAGCATCTAAAGTGGTTAATGGAGAAAGGGGAAAGATAAAGGAAAGAACATAGAACTGGAGTTGAAAAAATTAAAGATTAAAAAGAAAATGTGTCTCCAGTAATCACATAGACCACAAAACTCTCACCATCAGACAAGCAGCACTTAAAGCTTAGACAGAGAGGAGAAAATTAAACTATACTGTTAAAATAAAATAAAAAATCAACAGGTGTTCCACTGAGAAAACCAAAACTGATGTTTTATAGATGTATAGTAGGGCTTAATGGACTGATTGAGTATTCACTGTTCAGCTATAACATTAAACCCACCCACCTAATATTGTATTGGCATGGGCACTCTAATTAGTCTGTTGCCACTCAGCCCCATACGCAGCAACCTGTGTTCTGACACCTTTCTCTGAGTTTTCCAGCTATATGTGCTCCAGTTGGTCTTCTGTAGGACTGGTCCAAACAGGCTAGCTTTTGCTACTATGTTTTCCTACTTTAAACATATCAACTTCAAAAATTGATGGTGTTTCTCAATTCTTACAGTGTCATGGACTTGTGAAACATCATCATTTACAGGCCAAGTTTAGTTCTGCTTCCTATTCTGACCCTGGTTCACCACTGAAAGTGCCTACAATGGGCATGTGAGCCTCAGAACTGGACCAGTAAGAAATAGAAGGTGGTCTTTTCTGAAGAATTAAAATTTCTTTTACAACACGTGGATGGTCAGGTGCAAGTGCATCACTTACATGGGGAAGAGATGCTACCAGGATACACTACAAGAAGGCAGTGTGATACTCTGGGCAACATTCTGCTGGGAATCCTTGGGCCCTGGCATTCATTTGGATGTTCACTGAAATGTACCACATATCTGAACATTGCTGCAAACCAAGTACACCCCAGCAGTATTCCCTATTAGAAGAATCCTCTTTCAGCAGGATAACACACGATGCCACACTGCAAAAATAATGTTTTGAAAAACATGACAAAGAGCTCAAGTTGTTGAACTTGGCACCAAATTTCCCAAACCTCAATCTGACTGAGCATCTGTAGTACTGGACTAACTAGTCCCAACTTCTATCAACCCACTTCAATAAAACAGTATCAAACCAGCACTCCTTATAGAAAGTATTTTATTACATAAGATTACCAAGTCTAGTTTACAAATTCCAGTCATGTGATGACCGTGTGTAAAGGTTACTACACACGTGTTTATATGTACATGTATGTATACATATCAACCCCAAACCCTCTATTTCCTTTTGCTTTCAAACAATTTGAGTTCCAATCTAAAACAACCCATAAAAATGATTCATACATACAGATATTACAAATCATGTTCACATATTCAGCCCCATTTCATGGTTGTTTTTGTTGCTTAAAAAAAAAAAAAGAAAGAAAAAAAGAAAAACAGCAATTAGAAGCTGGGCTGTGCATTTGATTGGCAGCTTGTTGAGTCACAGGGCAGAATTTGGCAGGTGGTTGTGGCTTTCATGATATCACAAAACTCAGGTAAAGCATCATAAAAACAAACAAAAGTCCTCTGCAATTTCTTAAATACTGATATAACATTTCAATGACTAAAGAAAAGATTACAAATAAAATTAATAAAACAAAAACTATGTTCAGGGAGTTTACTCTTTCTTCCAAAGCATTTGGTGAGATTGAGGAATGAGGGAGTGTCCCCAAAGACACACACTCCCCCATATTTGGGGATATCAGTCCAGTGCTGTGTGTTCACAGCAGAAGGCATTTGCTGTTCTTTTTGCCCCTACGTGCTTGAAGCGCCGCCCTGGTAGCCATTTCAAACACCTCCCGGACACCATCCTTTGTCTTCGCTGAGCACTCCATGTAGCCGAACGCTCCAATCCGATTTGCCATATCCCTCCCTTCTTCAGCCTTCACTGGTTCCTATTGGATAATCATCACAGTTAGTAAGATAACTTATCCCTCATCTCAACTGCATAACAGATACTAAATATAATGTGCTTGCATACAGGAGTTAATTAATGTATGCTTAGGATGCTTAACTGAGTGTGAGATTCACCTGCTTCATCTTTGCTAGTTCTCTGCGTGTGTGCTCATCGTTGCGTAGGTCTTTCTTGTTGCCCACGAGGATGATTGGTACATTTGGACAGAAGTGTTTGACCTCAGGTGTCCACTTTTCTGGAATGTTTTCTGCACAGACAGAGGACACAGGTAAAAATTCAGATGCTAGTGAGTTTTAGTAATCCTTCAAGCCTAAGTCATCCACAAGATCATGTAGAAGAACTATTATAACACATTCATACTTATTACACGTAGGAGGTTGGTCAATGCCAATTTACTTGCTTAATGCTTCATTAGACACTGCAAGATTGGGGCATTCCCACATTCCTATAAGCATTCAGCCTGATTATATAAATAGAAGTAAGAAATTATTAAATAATCTTGAACATCACTGTAATAGACACTGGGGCACTGCAATACACATACATTGTACTGACTCAGCAACTGTATCAACCGTAAGACATTTGTTATGAGGTTTATATGTTTTACAATGAAAACTGAGAAAGCAGCAAGTTAAAATAAAATGAGGACTAGATTGGTAGAAGAAAGATACCTAAACTGTCTGGGCTGTCAATGGAAAAGCACATGAGAATGACATCTGTGTCTGGGTAAGAAAGGGGCCGCAGTCTATCATAGTCTTCTTGTCCGGCCGTATCCCAAAGAGCCAGCTCCACCTGAAACACAAAAGAGTTAGCTCAAATGAATCAACCAAAACACTCTGAAATCACCAAATGGCAATTAACTGTTTTATATAACACAAAGGACAAATGATAAAGAACCAAATTAAGTGTAACAGGTGTAACTGATTTGGCAGCTGAGCCTTTTGATCTCTTGCTAATCTAAATTGATATGATTCTATTTTAAGTTGGTAGCACGCTTTAGAGAGACATATTGGAGAAGCATTAAGGACGCCATTCTAAATAGGGACACTGAACCAGGGCAGTATAACTCAAAATAATCTCATATCAAAGAGCTCCAGAAGACATGAGAGGTCTCACTAGCTAATTAAACTGGGTTTGTGGGTCAGAACACAAAGCCACAGAATCCTAATACTGCAGACACCTCAAACCACACCAATTCATTTACGTACTTTCATCCATCCAGCTTTTCCTTTGCTCTTGCTCAGCACTGGGTGTACCATGACACTGTAGTTAAGAATTTATGATCCTTCATTTAGGACCATACACATTACAGACCATTCAGTTTCATTTCTACTTCCGCTGGCTTACTGAATGGATAAGGTTGGTCAATGAAGATGCACAAATCTGTGTAGCACCTGGAAAAGTCTGAACACTTCAGGCAGGACTGTGGTGTATTATCACTAACAGCATGTCAAGCTAACTTCAGTGTGTGTGTGTGTCAAGAAAGAAGAATGTGTGTACATGCTTTACCTGTTTGCTATCCACTTCGATGTCAGCAACATAGTTCTCAAACACAGTGGGTACATAGACCTCAGGAAACTGGTCTTTACTGAAGACAATAAGCAAGCAGGTTTTACCACAAGCTCCATCTCCCACTATGACCAGCTTCTTGCGAATTGCTGCCATGCCTGCAACACACACACACAGAGACACGGGTTAGAGACACAATGCAGCATCAGCTCACTGATGATAGTTGCTATGGCTACGAACACACACATTCCATTTGCCAGAGTACTTATAGACAAACCTACTGATATCTCATGGTGTGTCATCTAGCACACAGGCTACAAGTCTACAGTCTCACACACACACACACACACTGAACTCCACCATGAAAATCCAACAGTGGAGATCATATGTTTGGAAAGCTGGGGTCATGTACCCACCCAACACAATACTCAAAAAGTTAGACCACAAATACAAGTTTCCATTACAAAACGGTCCCGTAAAGTTAGGCACTACGACCAACCTTCCCTGTGTTAGAATCGGCCTTGAATGCAGCTTTTCATATTGTCTTTAATTCCAATGTTAGATCACAAAAGGGTGGTGGCAGGAATATATCATGGACAATGTAGGTTGCTATTGACAAATCAAAACCTCTAAATCAATATTGATCTACACTGTAGATATATGATGTTTAAGTGCATGTGGATGAAGGAAATAACAGTATCTTGACTATTACACAAACATTATAACCTACTACAGTTCACCTCAGTCTTTATATAATTAAACTGATGGGATTATTGTTTTCTTTATCTGTGCCAGTGTCATTGTGGATCTCTAGCAAGAATCTGTGGTCCCCCTGTTCACGAATAGACTGTACACTGTTGTTAACATGTTTGTTTATTCATATCTACAAGGCAGTCCTTTGAAAACAGATGCACACTCGTGTGCTCTTAAAGGGGGTTTTAAACATGAAAAATGGCCACGCTGCGAGAAAGTGGAAAGACTTAGATCACATACAGGCACTACAGAGCCCTGGTTAGTGGTGGATATGACTGGTAGCAGTACATGAACCAGTAGCCCTTCAGAAGATAGTGGATTTGAGAGCACCTGATAGCTTGATGGATAGAAGCATGCTTGTCTGTATCTGGCATGCAGGTGGTTTGTCAAGGTCGGACAGAGTAATACTAATCCGATCATAATTTCTTCAAAACATGCTGGGTGGGTCTTTGGGCTCCTCCAGCTTAAGATGGCGTCAAGGCAGCAACAGATGGCTATACACGCCTAACAAACTCAACAGAGAAACGAGATCTTAAGAAATAACGTTCCTTATGATACTGGAACCAATTTAAGGAGTTAAAATAGTGAAAATAGCATCTGTCATCTCTGTGGTTGAATTCCCATACTGGGAGCCCAAACTCACAACCCATTCTTCTTTTGTAACCGTAACTTGGCTCCAGCTTCAGATTTACTCTTCCTAGCGATCAAACTCGTCTTTGACACTCTTTTTGTATATTAATATATAATAAATTACATAAAATGATGAAGGATATACCTAGCTGAGCCACCTTCGTCGGCTTTGTTCATTTACTTGAACAGAAGCTCTTTATGTAACGCTGGAGGAACAAAGTCTATGGTTTGAACCCAGTAAGAAGTGTCCTAAAAGCTCAAGTTATAGCCTCTCTTTCTGGTCTGGGACCTGTTTTGAAACAACAAAGTCTAAAATGACAATCAATGCCTGTTTACATTAGAGCCAGAAACCCACATATTAGGAAAACAGGAAAATGTCCGTCAGATAGCTGCTATTTTTAGGTATCTAAAACACTTACATAATCTTTACGATTACCTCCCTACTTAACTACCCTTGCTTTATTTATTTATTTTGCTGAATTTATTTTGTTAAGCCCCAAAACGAGAGAGTCTGTCCGGCTGATAAAGTAGACTGGGCTCGGTCACTGTAGTATCGAGCTAAAAGAGCTAAAGCTAGCTAGTCTCAACCGGCAACGTTTATATCCATTAATTTGAGTTACTAAGTCCACCCACACAAAGCATACATTTAAAAACACGTCAGGAAACAAGTCTTGACAAAAAATAAGAGACTGACTACGACCTGGCTCAGAATAAATCGTTTAGAAAAGCCCTTCAACAGACAATGAAGCTCTTTCGGAGCGGGTCAGGTCTCTGCTGGCGGAAGCAGCTTTAGCCCGGTGGGGGAAGACTTCACTCAAAATATCCACTAAATAAAGTGTCAAACCCCACATTCCGATAAACATTCGGGCAGATTAGTGAGTTTATGTTACACATACATTTTTGCCGACATATAAAAAGATATGGTTGTCTTACTTTAAGCTTCTGTGTCTCTCCGTTGCTGTCCGGCGATTTGAGCCCCAGCCTTTCCAGCCCGATACAATGAGTCTGAAAGACGGGCACGCGCACACGGCGGGTACGCGCACAGGGGGAGGGGTCGGCGGGCGCGGTCACGAGCCACGCCTGCGCGGGCACACACGCAACACATCACTTTATTTTACCCTTACAGGGCCAACTATAGAATTTAATATCTGATAGGGGCACGGGGATAAACGCACTTATATCATTTGTTGCAAAGTGATAAAGTGTTACAGATGAAATCGACCTCTATTATGTTCTGTGTAACGTCTGTTTGATTTTACTAACAAAATGTGAAATATGGTGGAGGCACTTTTTTACGGAGGTGGAAAGTTCAGGTCCAGAAAGAACAAATCCACCCCAGAATTTTGTTCCAGAAACCTGGCTTTTCTGATTCGCCCTCTCTACATTTAGTGGTTTTGGTATCAACCATTCTCTTATTTGTATTGTTTATACGCCTGATGCCATGAAGTTTAGCAAACCTCACAGAATGCAGGTCCATGAGACTGGAGGCCACAAGTTCAGAATCAACTTAGATTTGGTTGCTGGAACAAAATTCTGGGGTGGATTTGTACTTTCTGGACCTGAACTTTCCACCTCTGCTTTTTATATTTCAGTTTTGTAGCTTCCAAACCAAAACCCAATACATGTCCGCATATCAGAATCTGATTTGGCTTCTTTTCTCTGTTTCTTTCTTGTTTTTTTTCTCTCTCTATTCAATTTGACCTTGAGCATGTACAGCATTAAAAATGAAACAATACAAGATTTAACAAAAAAAAAAGGCAAAATACAGTGAATACAAATAGAAATACAAGTAACAATATTAATACTACTTCTAATAAAATAATAAATAAAATATAGCAGCAGACATAAAGAGAGGCAGAAACTACTAGTAGGTATTAAAGTGTAAGTAGGGTCAATGAAAATCCTACTAAAGTAAAAATAAATCTCTCTCTCTCTCTCTCGACTCAAGTCTAATTAGAGCTCTACTGCCCGACAAAATATTACGTTTCGGGATTATTTTCATTATCGGACTCTACTGAGTGATTTTTTTATGCTGTAGATTTTGCACACACATTCAGTCTTCACTTTTTCTTTGGTTCCATCTCCATTTTTATTCTCATGCTGTCAGCTGTGCTGGGAAAAGTTCAGGAGTTTCAGGGGTTGGGTGAAGGTGCCCCGCAGTGAAGCCACGGTAAATGAGAGGGATGTCCTCGGTAGGTAGAAAGGTCTCAGCACCAACCCAACACTTCTGAGAGTGGAAGCTGTTCTCTGTCAGGTTAATTTGCAGTTCCACTAAAACACACTAATACATTTTTAAAAAGCTGTTAATGTGCTGCACATGTGTAAAATACCAGATTATCCAAGCAGGACATTTTCAGTCAATCTTGTGATCACCCGTGTTTTTCAGGCTCCAGTCTCTTTCTGGTGCAAACCTCCACTACTCAGTTTACCCTCTGTAATCACACCAGTGGCGCCATCTGCTGGCCAGAGCACTTTAATACACACTGACCCCAGCACGACCAACGTAAACTGGTACCTTCTAGTCACTCAAACACACCACAGCACAGCACACAGTGTGTACTTCTTTCTCTGTATTTAACCCATTCACCAAGTGAAGCAGTGGGCAGCCAGCAACAGGGCACATGGGGAGCAGTGTGTGGGGATGGTATCTCGCTCAAAGGAACCTCAGTTGTGCCACAAGCACTCCTGGGATTCAAACCCACCTTCTGATCACAGGGGCAACCCCCTAACCACTAGACCTACCACCTGCTTCACTAAAGCCAATTGGTGGACTTGTGCAGTCTGTCCTAGTGAAGTTCTGTGTATGTGTGAGAGCTGCATTCCAAAAAATAATAAAACTTTCTGTCTTGTAACTGAATACTGAAATATGGTTGCCTCACTTTCCTGAGTCCTTAGAGACATGCAAACTGCTTGTCAGTATAACTGAAAGGAATTTCAACTACTAGGTCTCAGCTAACAGGTGAAACCTGTTTTTCTTTCTCACGTTTGTTTAGCCTATCTGATTCTGTACACAAAGAATAACTTAAAAATGAGGCACTTCGTGAACCCCTAAAACCTGTTGAAAATAACCAGTGCTAGTTGGTGTAATTGTCAGGAGACCAAACACTTTTGTCC
>JBBPCX010000016.1:15473565-15488185 GCA_037974365.1 Hydrocynus forskahlii | reverse complement strand
TGTATAGAGAGAGAGACTGATAACAAATATCCGTTCATCTGCCTGCCTCTGGGCTTCTACCTCACATATAGAGAGAAAGTCAGTTTCTAGAGATGGTCCAGTGATAGAAGAAAGTCCAATTTAAACAGTGCCTCATGGCCATAGAAAGATATCTGCCAGGCTCCTCAGTGAGTTCTAATAACGTTGGCATTTCCCATTCTCCTGGCTCATAAAAATGCTGATGACTCCATGCAGGATGCAAGTGCATCAGTCTGGATGGAACCTATAAATGGCTGTGGCAGTTTGAGACGATTGGGTGGGCAGGGAACGGGGAAGGTCTCCTTAAAATAATTGGTCACTCAGGCGGCTGTACAAACACCATTTGTCCTCTCCCAAAATCCCTCCTGACAGTCAATCTTTCCCTGAACTAATGTTCCCTTCTGAAGCCAGCAGCAGTGTCGATTTATGGACCTGAGTGTCCATTTCCACATCTCAAAACAGTAGGTGGCGCCATACTAGGACACCTCTACATTTTACACTCAGCCCATCGATCATTGCTGCTGAATTCTAGAAAGGAAGAAAAGCATTATCTTAGCTAAATTATTGCTATTTATTCAGACCTAATGGCCTTTTGGTTTACATTTCTAGCTCAATGATCTTCAGAAAGCTTCTAGGTTGAATGTGAGCTGTGAGGTCATTTTGAGAAGCTTACAGATCATGCTTTTTAATTAAGACTTTTATTTACATAACTTCTCCTAAAACCCTAAGCAATTACTCTTTTCTCACTTTGTTCATTACTGCTTAATGTCAAAATGACATTTCTAAGATTTTCAGACTTCTAAAGCATGCATGTAACTACAATCGGAGAGGAAAGGACAACCACCACCAAGAAAGATAAGAATAAGGATGCACTACATTAACTCATCTTTCAGTCGCTTTCTCCCACCTCACTCCCCTTTCCTCCTCTTTCAAGTCCCCCACCTGTTTTTCCACTACGTTTGGGGTCTGAGCCTGTTATCTCATCCTGCCAGTTCTGCCTGCCTTTAGATTACTGAAAACAACCTGCTAAACACATTACTCCATTATTGCCTGGGCTTACAAACGTCATTTACTCGCACTAGACGATACAAACACGAGAGCTGTTTTGAGAAGTGAATATTAGCCATGAAGGGTTGTTCATAGATGGCACTGGTGTATTTCACCAGGAGATGTAGTACTAGTTCGAAGTTTGGATCTAAGAAAGTGTTTCCCTTTTGCTATGATGGCGCTTAATAAGATGCCAGCTGGGATGCTTTTCCAACAGTCTTAAAGGAGTTGCCATGCAATGTTCAATGCTTTTTAGGGGGGCATTTCAGAGCAAACCAAAATTACATAATTTTTTGGTCTTAAAACAAATCAATACACTGAAAATTTATGTTTGTATAAATAAATGTAAAATACTTGTTTCAAATCTGTAAATCAGATTTTAGTGATGAAGAAAACATGTATTAAATCATTTGTGACTTAAATTGGAACTGGTGAAGTATGTGAAAAATCAAGTGCAATTTTAGTACAATCTGAAAAGACCTTGGTGAATTACAAAATGCACATTAACTAATGCTCTGTGTAAATATCTAGTGAAACTCCATGTAAATTCATAGACCATTTGGGCTAAGGTGTTTTGGCTCATGACACCTACCTTCGCCTTCCTACAGTCTGCAGTCAGTAGCTAGGCTGGTAGGTCTGGTCCTAATGTCTGGCTTGCTAAGACATGCTTGAAACAATTGGAAAATACTGCATATACACACAAGAATATAAACATCTTAAATTTTGTTTACAGTGTGTCATATACAGTCAAACTGCAGGTATGTCATTACTTAAAATGCAAAACAATTTTATAAGTGTCATGTATTAATTAGTGTATTTACGTGACTTCAGTGATGCTAATTTGTATTAGTACTCTTACATGTTTGCTACTGGTAGAAATATATTGATTGTACATGGACTGTACATTTGTTTTCACAGACCTTCAGGATTTGAACTTATATCTTGCCGTGCCTTCTTTAAGTTAAAAGTGCATTGCAGCTGTAAAATATACACTGTTAGTTTGCTGTATCTGTTAGGTGCTGGTACAAATCAACAAAACAACATTAAAGTATGAGCAATTGCTAATCCGACAGCTTTTTTTATTTATTGTTCTCAACTTATCCAATGTGATAACCATTCATTACTGCATCGGCTAAATATTTCAACGTAACTTTAGGAGAAATCTGTTGTATCCTGATTTTTTAATATAAGTAACCTGAGCTACATTAAAGCCTATATTAAGCAACCTAAGCTATGTGAACCTAAGCTACATTAAGCTTTATTATGTCCTACATTCATTATTCTTGTAGTATTAATAATACGTTCAATAATGTAAGTCTTCAGTCCATTACTGTTAAACAGAGCTCATTCCAAGCAAGTAAAAGCCAAGTTAAAGCCTATCTGACTCCAGGCTAGTTGTAATTCAGAATGTTTTGTTGGTGTTTTTATCAATACCCACTGTGGAAACAGGCAATGCATGTCTGTAGATGTGATTGTATGTGTGTGCTGGGAGGGGGGGGGGCGCATGAGTTTGATTATGATAACTTTGTTCTTGAAATCCTTAAAGATAACATCATGATGTTCGTACCACGGCAGGAAATGTGCAATGCCACACAGATATCCTCCATCCTACTGTCCTGAAGTCACAGGTTCCTCCCCTTTGACTCACACACACACACACACACACACAAACACACGCACGCACACACACACACAAACACACACCCACGCTGAAGAAGCCTTCAGGAGTGTTAGATAGGTCATGCTGTTTAAAAGGCATCACCACTACCCCCAAGTCTAGCCTGATGTAATAGAACTTGCTGTTACTTGCTTCTTCAGAGGGAAATCTGAGTTCTGAACCACATCCCTTGGATCAACTGGGTAAGTGTGGGTTATTTATATATATATTAGCTGACTCACTTGCTGCAGTTTAAGCAAATCTGATGCAGGATGTGAAGTTTTTTGGTCTAGTTCACTGTGGAACTCAGAGAATGCAAGTTTGAGGATGGAAGTCTTCTTTGGGGTTTAACTGTCCAGCTAGATTTAAAAGAACACAGTAAGTTTTCATTTTGTATTGCTTAAAAAAAAGCTTCTTCCAATTGTCTCTGGAGTTTATAAAAACCACGTTGTTCTGATTTACGGTTTAGCTTTATTTAAATTTGTCACATTCAAGTTTTTCATCCATGTTAAGAAATTTTGTTATAGCTCATCCCTTGATGTGTATCAACTCAACAGTCATGACCAACCAATAGACCAACTAACCAACCAACCAACAAACAAACCAACCAACAGATCAATAATTTAAAATCATTTAGCTGTGGACTGGCAAGTCAAGTCAAGTAGGTTTTATGGTCATTTCAATCATGTACCCAGAGTACACAGAGAAACAGAACAACGTACCTCCAGGACCATGGTGCAACACAAGAACAGAACAGAACACCACAAGACCACATCTGCAGACAGGACGAAAGAGAATGGACAAAAAACATAAGACCCACAAAAAACTTTTTGTGCAAGACAACATTTAGTGCAGTCGTCAATAGCTACTAGTCTGAATAATTACAGTATTATGATAGATACTGTATTCTAGCAGCAGAGATTTGCATGTGCAAAATGCAGAATAGGGAGTTGCAACAATTTGCATGGGTGCCTCAGACTTTTGCACAGTACTGTAAATTAGTTTTTAACAAATTTAAAGGAAAATGAAAAAAATTACTACATAGGCTAAAAAGACCCTTTCTGATTACGTATCTGGAACTTTGGGGTATAGGATGGGCTGTTTGTTTCTCTGGATGACTAATGCAGATGGAAGCCAGATAGCTAGAGTTGCTAGGACATTGAACATCAGATCTTTATTTATTATCCACTATATACAGTGGATATGTTAGCAGTGAGAACTTCTTTATCACTGTAGGGGATAAGTGGTTGGTTACTTTATATTACACAGTGTCCTCGGGTTATGACAGTCTCAGCTTCCGAAGTTTCGCGTTTATGACGCTCACTCCCATAACTAGTTTGGTTGCACGCAATGGAGTAGTACGCAGTATACGCAGGATATGCAGTGACGCAGCATATGAGTGAGGGAGTTGACGTCCTCCAGTATGCTTACCTATGTTATAAGAGCAAAAGCTTTTACACTTATTTTTTGTCATTTTTTCTGTTACTACAGTACAGTGTACAACTACGGTATATTTATGTCCTTTTCCTTTTTCTGTGGCTTAGTTGAGTTTTTATGTATGTGTTTCGACGTATACCAAAATTCGGGTTACATCACTGTGTACTCGTGGACCCCCTATACAACTAACATTAATGCTCCCTTAAGTGCTTTTAGTAAACGTGTAAACATTGTAGGTACATTTTATAAGGAGTATGTTGCTTCTAGTATGTTTCAGTCACATTACCCCCTTAAGCTAAGAGCTTACTATCATTAATATGTTTATTAATACAACACGTATTATACAGCAAGTACTATGCCTTATTCTCCAACTAAGTAAGGTCATTTTTAGAGTTAAGAACAAAAATGAGGACACACAAGCAGAGCCCTACAGTTTATGGAGTAACTGCTGTTCTCTTTTCCCTCCAGTGTTTTCTGTGTGATGCTGTAAGGCCTGGAGAATGTGCCGAGCTCTGAACATCCTATTGGCTCTGCTGAGTCGCTTCCTGTTCATAGTGCATGGCATAGTGACGGTGTGGCGTGTTGTGGCAGTGAAGGGCGAGCCCTTCTATTGGCTGCTGCTGACGGGCGTGGCTCTGCTGGGTGTGGAGATGGCGGTCACCATTAAATGCACACGCAATGCAGAGTGGAAATGGTGATGACATCACAGGCAGCATGAATGACCTCAATGCATGTGTTCACATACAACATGTATAAGAGAGGAATTTTCGAACACAGTTGTACCACAGAAATTGTGTTTACAGGCTTTAGTATAGCATTGTGCAGTGTCAGAAGGGACAGAAAAAAACACAAGGATGCAGCACAAAACCACTAAAACACCAGGGGCCTGTTTCCTTGACCCAGTCTAGACTAAAAAGAAATGCCAATGGTGAATTATTACTGGCTCTGTAGTTTAGTCCAAGACAGCTTAATCCATGTCAGCGCTTAAAATGACTTCAAAACTTTAATCAAGTGGGCTTATTCTTGAGCCAACCGATATTTGAAGTTTTCAGAAAATAGATAAGTAAACAGCATTTTTCTAGCAGAAAAATCTATCACCTAGAAATATTAACTCTCGATCCAAATCAATTTGTGGACTTAATGTCAAATTAATTAATTTACATGATTATCAGTTTCCTCACACGTAGGTCAATGTTTAAAGTTTACTGTGTAGGGAAAACAACTCTATATGTTCAAATTAATATCAGGTTTCATCGAAAAGTGCTGAGCTAACTCAGTGGCACTTTCTATCTTACAGTAAAAAACACAAGGGCGTGACTTTAAGAAGTTTACCTTTAGCATGATGGTCCTTGTAAGCTGATTTTAAAATAAAAGAGGACCAGAAATGCGGGACTCACACAGATGTTCAGCTGTGGGAGCAGAGCAGGCAACTCTTCTTTTCTTAAACAGTTATGATCTTCTAAAGCTGTGGCAAAGCAATGGTAAGTAATGGTAAGGCTCTTTTCTGCCACACAGAGTGCACATTATGATGTATGTATCTAATCTTTACACTTCACTTGCATACTTAATTTGTGGTGTGTTCGCCCACCTCCTAAAGAGTTGTCAGACAAAGTCATATCAGTGGATATTTTAATGTTAAGTGAAATTTCTCAGTCAAAACTGCCCCTGCTGTCTTCAGGCCAGTCACCTGCTGAGAGCTGATGATCTCCTTCTCTCTCTCTCTCTGTTCCTCTCTGCCTCCATTCCTCATTTAAGTTCTTTGACTTTATACTTTATTCTCTTTCTATTTTATGTTCAGACACAAACACACACACACACACACACACACACACACACATACACATGCACACACACTTTGAAGTTTCTGTACCCTCCAGAGAAGTTTGGCTATGTCAGTAGGGATTTGCATAGCTGATGGGAGTAATTTGCAGGCTGAATTGACTCCCCTCTGGCAGCAGTCACAGCCTCTGTGGTGTGGCCCAGTGCTAATGTAACCTATTCAGTTAATAACAATCAATCAATCAATTAATCACTCATTCAATCAATCAGTCAATCAGTCAATCAGTCAGTCAATCAATATGACTAAACAACTCTTTAAAAGTCCTTAAACTGCAAACACATGCATCTTATAATAGGCATGACATAGTAGTTTCATTAATAAATATTAGTTTCTGAATAATAAGCCTTTGAAATTAAAAGTAGCTACACTGTTATTAATCTGAAGGTCCATTACCACTATAAATTGTTTAGTAGAACCTCCTTCAATATATATGATGTATTATGTTTTTTTGGAATAAATTACACCTATTAGTTATAACATTGTTATCAGACATTACTCCTAAGCAGCTGAAGCTAAAAGGGAGAGATCGATATAAAAAAATCTTAGGTTGTCTGACATATTCTGACGTATATTGCTCATAACTACTCAAGTTTTGCTGTTATATTATTCAACCCTTTGTGTGTTTCATGACACCCCTATGTAGGTAGCCCTCAAATAAAGAAATATATATGTTAAGTACTGCTTGATAACACATCTGTACAGTGATTATGCATGTGTTATGAAGTCCCTATGAAATAACATGTAAGTAATGTAGTTTTGAGCGAGCAGAACTGAAAACATGGGACAACATACAGGGTTTAAGTTTCATAGCAGAACAAAGTAGTTTAAAGTGTTAAATCAAAATGACAAAAAGATAGAAAGCGATTGGATCAAAGATTAAGGAGACTGCAACAGCTTCCCATCCAGACTATGAATAAAGGAGCTAACAGCATTGCACAAATCTCCTGAACACTTTGTGTGAAGAAGCCTAGACCATTAGCTTTCTAAAGTTAAAAGACCAGTTCCAGAAAGTCTTCCACTCACTCTCTCTCTCTCTTCTTTCCTTGCATGCTGTAGGTTCTCTCCTATGGTCTTCCTTTATCTTAGCACTGTGATTCCATCCATCTGGTTCTTGGAGCTGAACCTGATGCAGTCCAAACTGCCCATCAACTCTTCCTCATCTGATCTTAACATCTTATCCCACATCCCCATAGCAGCGGTGAGTATTGTAGAGTTCATGAGAAGGGTGCTGGTCTGAGAACAGTTTCCCACATGTGGTATCTCAGCAGAAAATGTTACATGTCTTGGGTTTCAGAGTGATGATCTAGGATCAGTAACTGATATAAGTGTTCCCAAATCGACTTGCATATGAAAAGTAAAAATTGATCCTGGTCTCTTACTGTGCAAACAGCAGTGCCTGCGAGTCTCGAGCTTTGTCTCTGTATGCCGAACATCAAACAACCAGATCCAGGTGCAGCTGTGCTGCTCTAAAACGCTTCTTGTCTTGACCTTTCTTTGGGCTGCGAGGAGCACAAAGCAAAATTGATTTTCATCCTGCCATATGACACCCCCGAAATGCCCTTTTCTGTTTTTCTTTTTTCCACAATTTGAAAATTGTGTGAGCATTTCTTGATTTATTCATCTCAATGAACCAAATTTAGCCCATATTTTACCACATTTCCAGCAGCAGCCACTGATATTTGATTACTGCAAAACATTTCTGGCAGGATTAGAAAATTGTACAATTAACGCTGGCTGTCGGTGGCCTACATCTTTCTCAGAAGCTCCTCAAACTCACTTTAGCTGCTGGTATCTCCAAGCAGCAGAAGTCCAAAATTTCAGAATCCTGCCTTCGACTTCTTTTCAAAAGCTGAAGGCACTGAAACTCTCAGAGCGAGATTAGGCAAGAGGCATGCCAGGCCTTTGGCTCTTACTCCCTGATGGGGTTAGCGTGCAGCTGCTGATAATGCAAAAGCAAAGCCTGAACTCTTACAGCCAGGTGTGGCCTCAGGGGTACACAGTAAAATCATATGTCCTGAATCAAGCCCCGAAGATTTTAATGGAAGAATTATCGGTCTGCCAGCTTTATCAGTCTAGCTTAGTTTACCTTATCATGTTAGCTGTATTGTATTATCACTTGTCGTATCAAAATTTCACCTTGTACATTTGAAAAATCCTTATAAAATCTAGTTATCATAACAAACATTAAAGGTAAGAACATGTCTTGCTAGGATGACATTTTTATGTATGACATCAGCAATTTGTGGTGGAGTTTGTATTTAGGTCTTGGAGTGGGGGCTAATCTGTCAGTAATGTTTCTGAATAATGGATAAGCCATCAATTTACTCCTTCACTTTGTTGATTACTCAGTGTTCCCTTACTGGCTTGTCTGTAAACATGGTGATAACAGTTATGTGTGTCCTTGTTAGGGCCTAAAAGAGCTGAACCCTGAGAACTGGGCGGCAGGTTTGGAGCAGACCATGCTCATCGTGCTCGTGCTCGGACGCTGGCTCATGCCTAAAGGGGATATGTCCCGTGACCAACTGTCCCAGCTCCTCATGGTCTATGTAGGACTAGGAGCAGACATTCTGGATATATTTGACACCTTTAAGGAGCCAGAAGTAAAAAACAATCGTGTCATCATCATTGTAGGTTTGAGTGTTTTCTCTTGGGCCTTAATGCAGTTTCCTCTGGTTCTGACCCAAACAAGTCCTTCTAATCCCCATGAAGAGGCCCAAACTCCAAAGGACAGGACCAGGACTAGGGTCCTACCCTGGGTATCCCCCTCCTGCTGCTCCAGTGAGGTGTGGAACCTCCTGCTCACCGTTGGGCTCCAAGATGGTCCGTTCTTAGTGTACCGGCTGTACCTCATGATCCAAGAAAAAGTTCTGAATCAGCTGATGATCTTTTTCACTTGTAAGAATATCCTCACTGTCATGCTAGAGCTGTACAGGATCTGTGTAGTGCACTTAGAACTGAGCGGGTTTGGGGGTGGAGACAGGTCACATTATGCACCTGAAAGACAAGCAGACAGGGTAGAAAGTGAAGTTCTAGAACCCAGCTGTCAGGGGTAGAGAAAGTAAGTGAAAGTAAAGTTTTTTACCCTGATCAGTGAACAGTTCTGTGCTTTTCTTTACGGTTTTGATCTGCACTCGTCTGACACGATATGAAAGACAATCCGCTCTCTTCAAAAACAAAACTAAAGAAGCAATGGCAACCTTCAACAATAAATGTCTCCACTGATCCACTGAGAGAAACTTTTGCCCAAAACCATAATTTTAATAGAAGGTAGTAGGAAAAGGAAACTGGCATTATCTCAGTTTAAAAGGGCAAGATCTACTGGAAGGATAGGTACTCAGTAAAATGCTCAATAAATCATTTCCTCTTTTACTGGAAATCCTCAGAAGAGAGATGAGGGGTTGTCCTCACAGTGCCACATGCTGCGTCTTACATCACCAAAGCTATTAAATCACCGAAAGCCCATTAAAATGTTTCAGTTTTGTATATGACATTCCAATGTTCTAATTCTGACGTTCTAATGTTATTATGTTCTTAGCCATTATGTTCAGCGTTCTGTAGAGTCTAGTGTGAAGGTCACTGTATATGTTCAGTAAAGCCAACTGAAGACTGGATGTTTTAAAGATCTTCCCACTGGACTTTCTGTTTTAGCCATAACAGTTTTTACATTTTATTTTGTCTTGATGAATCATCTACTTTATTTTTATGTCATTTTGTTTGTATTAAGCCTGTATTTCTTTAGTCCTGCACAACTATTGTATTATTTTACGTACTTTGTTATAATATACACCTTCTAAAATTAGAATCCCAGAAGGATTTGTTGGAGTGATGCTGCAGAAGAGTCCTTCATAGGATGGCTCTTGATATAATCATTTTTGTAAATTTTGTGTAAGTTTATATACACAATGTAAAGGTTCCACATCAATTCGTATACTTTTTTTCTAGAGCCAAAAATCTAAGCAGAGAACCATTTAGGAACTCTTATTTTGAAGAACCAAGGCAGTTTTTGTTAAACCATTTCAAAATCACTTGCAAAATATTTAATATATTAAAGATATTTCAGTAAAACATTTTATTAACTGTACCAGTAGAACATTAGAAAACCACAAGCGATCTGTGAGAGGAATTAAAATGAGAGTGTCGACAGTAGCCTTTACAGCCATGAGATGGCAGCGTTAGCATGTTCTTTAGGCCTCTGTTGGAAGGCTCATTGTGGGGGCACAGCTGAACTACGTGTTGGCTACCATCAAGCAAACCCTTTTTATCAGGTGTGGTTAAAGACTTGTGCTGCAGAGTGCCAAAAGCTTCACACTCGCAGAGCTTTTTGTGTGAATAACACAAACCAAAGCTTTTACGGGATTCCTCCGAAGACACACAGAAACAGTCGGGGGTCACTCAGGTCCTGCACATACAGTATAAGTTGTTGCATAATTCTCATGATCCATAGATCCCAGCACCTCCACTCATGCTTCTTCCAGATGCTTTCTGAAAAAAAAAGACTGACACGCAATTAAAGATAAAAGTCAAATCCTCTAGTGATTCTTGGATGAGATGTATGGTTTGATTCTGTGGAGGTTCTTCGGAGCTTAAAAAGATTCTAAAAGGTTACAAATATTCTTTACAAATGTGATTCTTCACACAACCAACCATGGAAACATTCCTGGGGACCAAAATGGTTCTTCCATAGTAGCACTTAATCTTTTTCAAAGTTTTTGGAGCGCTGATTTATTAGGAATAGCAAAAATAACCACAGTTTCACATGACTGGGATTGTGTGTGTTACTGGTGTCAGTTATATAACTAACAAAGTTCTACAGTTCTGGTTTGAAAAATGAAGATTAATTGGGGAGGTAGTCTATAGAGCATAGAGTGTGTCATTTATTTTAATACTGTACAGCATCCCTTTGAATGGAAACATATATCACACTGCCTTGTTTGTTGCTTGTTTTGACATGCACTCAATAAGCTGTCTAAAATAAAAGAGATAGTATGAGAGAAGGACGGATGCACCTCAAACAGCCTCATTGCCTTATTATCAGTGTTATTCTGTCAGAGTGTTTCTGCCTGTAATAACAGTCTTTATTTTCTCTCTCTCTCTCTCTCTCTCCCTCTCTCTCTCTCTCTCTCTCTGTCTCTCTCTCTCTCTCTCCTTTGCAATGAAAAAGCAACAAACAATGTCCCTTGGGAACAACAAAACACAATGAAACACTCTCTCCCCCTCTCTAAGTACAGATTCTCATTTTCAAAGTCATTCTTGTAGCATTCACCCTGAGAGAGAGAGAGAGAAAAAAAGGAGAGAAAGAGAGATGCAAAGTAAGAAAGAGGAGAGAGAAACTGAATGTGTGAGTGAGAAATAGACAGAGGAAGAAAGGGGGAAGAGAAAAAGATGA
Organism: Hydrocynus forskahlii; assembly: GCA_037974365.1. Lineage (NCBI taxonomy): Eukaryota > Metazoa > Chordata > Actinopteri > Characiformes > Alestidae > Hydrocynus > Hydrocynus forskahlii. Next base: position 15,476,800 of record JBBPCX010000016.1, on the reverse strand, counting down.
AGAAAAACAGAAAGAGAGAGAGAGGGAGAGAGGAGTGAGAAAGCAGGCGGGAAAAATAGATAATGGAAGGAAAAAAAGAGAAAGAGACACATGTAAGGAGAGGCAGAGGGAAATAAAGAGTGAGAAACAAAATGTATGAGAGAGAAATATACAAAAGAGAGGGGGAGAAACAGACACAGAGACAAAGGGGAGAAAGAGAGAGAGAGAGAGAGAGAGAGAGAGAGAGAAAGTGCATGGAATAGACAAAGAGAAGCAAGAAAGACAGAGAGAGAGAAAGAATGAGTGGGGAAGTGAGAGAAATAAAAAGAGATGAGAGAAAGACAAAGCGAAAGACAGAGGAAGAGAGGGAGAACTGAATAAAACGAAAAATGAGGCAGAAAATGTGTATGAGAGAGAGGAGAGAGAGAGAGAGACCGAGAGAATAAGCGAGTGACAAAAAGAGAAAGAGGGTCAGAGAGAGAAAATGCAGAAAAAAGAGGGAGAGGGAAATACAGAGTGAAAGAGAAAGAGAAATGGAGAGAGAAAGAGGAGGAGAGACACTGGAATCCAAAGCATATGAAGTCAGTGAATGAAAGTGTTGAGAGAGAGGAAACACTCAACATACATTAATGCACTTTCTTAAATGAAACGCAGCGCACTCATGGACTGTGAAGTGGGGAGGCAAACGACCAGCTCTGTGTGCTTCTTCATAGCTCACTGTTTAAGGGTCTTAGCTGTTCAAATCCACAGCTTTGATCTGGTTAACTCCCCCCTCCCCTTTCTCTCTCTCTCTTGTCTGTTGTCTCATTGTTAAAACTAGATTTGAACATCTCTAAAAAGATTATATTCTTTCAGAAGCTCACAATCTCTCCTGTGATATGATTATTTCTCATTTTCCACAGTGCTGTGATGTACTTGGGATTTTGCACTAGACGGCAATATTCTGCCTTGGGGAGAAAAATCTGAGCGTTTGAAGGGGAGAAAAATGGCTAGTGATGGATCGTAGCTGGGCTTTTGGTTAAGATGTGTTCGAAAGAATGTAAATCTATTTGATACAACAGCAGACAAAAGCTTCCATTTCCCAGCTGGGGAGAGGCCCCCTTTACCTCCAACTGTCAATCTGTTTCTAGTCACGACTTACATGTTTAAGTTGTGGGGCATGAAGCTTGAATTTCACACCCAGACAGAGCTGTATCAGCTGTCAGCGAGGTGAGTGGTACCCTGGCAGTCTGGCAGCAGAGGCGGAAAGGTGTGTGTGTGTCTTTGTGCGTGTGTGTGAGATATGTGTGTTTTAGCCGTGAGCATCTTGAAGGATGTCAGAATAAGAGTGAGAAGGAAAAACAAAAGGCAAAAACGCGGCCGCATGCTTTAACGAGATTGTGGCACATGTGGGAGGACGACACTCAGTCAGCTGATCAACATTCAGTAAAGAATGGCCTGGCCTAGATAGAGAGAGAGAGAGGGAGAGAGAGAGAGAGAGAGAGAGAGAATAAAATAAGAAAAAGGAGAGAAAGAAAAACAGAATGTGAGAAAGAGCAGGAAGAAAAAGAGAGGGAGAGAGATACGGAGCGAGTGCGTCAATAATCTGTTATGATATTTGATTAACATTTTAAATGATTTAAAAACAAATGTAAAGCTAAGCTAAAGGGCCAGTTTCTCCAGTATTCAGAGCCACCTGAATGAGACAATTGGAAGAAGCATCACTCTCTCTACTGTAGTGCTGACCAGTCACACACCCTCTTGACATGAAGACTGAAACTGCCAGGAAACAGTGTAAGCAGAAACTCCTCAGAGGGGAGCCTGAAGAAACTCTATTTGCAGGATGGAGCAGGACTGGTGAAGTCAGCAATCTGATCTTTTACTCAGACTACCCAAATTCATGGGACACAGCTTTGGTTCATCACCATCCCTTGGTGAAGAAACAGCACACCTACAAAAATGGAACACTTAGAGTATGAAGAATTTCAGAAGTCATTTAATAATCTTAGAAAAATCACAGAGAAAAAAAAGACCCAGTGAAAACTCGAAGACACAGCCGGTATTCATTGGAGGTAGAGTAAGAACACCTTCAGGAGATGGTCCCAAAACCTCAACTGGATCAAGAAAGAACTGAATAAGGAGAGAGAGAGCTACAGAAAAGCACAGAGAGTACAGCTGAGAGAACTAAAGGACAGGGAGAGATACAGGAAGGAGAAGCTGGGACAGAGTGACAGCACAGTACACAGTCTGAGAGAGAGCACCTACTCTCCATCAGTCCATTCGCAACAAAGCCCTTTAACAGAACATACCCAGACTAGATTGTACACTCAATGTCAGCCTCGAACTCCAAGCTCCACCAGCTCACAGCAGCCTCCTCCACCTCTAACCACGACCAGTTTGCTACAGCCCCCTCCAGGGGCGGACTGGCAATCTGTGTGTTCTGGAAAAGTCCAGAACGACCGTCTGGTGCATGGCCTGTCTTTCTCGGCTGAGACGCAAACCCCCCCACACCCCCATCCCCCAGAACCACGGCCGAGACGCAGACCTCTTTTTATAAGAAAAATACAACTGTGGTACAGATGGCATCTTAAATGAAATGTTACCAAATCACAGTCCATAAATTCAAATGAGCTATTCTAAAACGGTTTAATTTTATTACAAAGCCTGGCCTCTTCCCAAAGGTCTGGAATGAAGAACTCATAACCCTTATATTCAAATCTGGAGATAAATTAAAGCTCAAACAATTACAGACCAATCTGTATCAATGGTAAAATCGGAAGTCTTTGGTAGCATCCTGAACACCAGAACCACAATCTTCCTAAAAGAATATTATGTACAACAAACATCTGGACACTTTCTCCCTTCCCACACACTTACTGATAAATATATAAACCAAAATAAAGGCAAAATCCTTCCAAAAAGCTTTGGCAGAAAGGATTTTCTATTAACATACTGAGAATGGTGTGGGACGGAGACTGCATGATGTGATTAAATCAATGTATTCAGCGAGTAAAAGTGCAGTAAAATTGAATCACTGTTTTCTTCCATAGTCATAGGGAATAAGACAAGACTGCAGCCAGAGACTCTCTCTCTCTCTCTCTCTCTCTCGCTCCCAGTCTCTCTCTCTCTCTCTCTCTCGCTCTCGTTCTCTCTCTCCCAGTCTCTCTCTCTCCCAGTCTCTCTCTCTATCTCTCTCTCTCTCTGGTACACACACACACACACACACACACACACACACACACACACACACACATATATATATATATATATATATATA
>JBBPCX010000016.1:15418758-15445065 GCA_037974365.1 Hydrocynus forskahlii | reverse complement strand
GTAGACAGAGGAAGAATAGCTATGTTATCCACATTAACGCCAAGAGTCAAGATAAGGTCAAGTGTATGGCCACAGCAGTGAGTAGGCCCTGTTACGTGCTAGGTGAAGCCAACAGTATCTAAGTAAACGCAAATTTTAGAGGATACTGTTCTTTTTCAAAGTGAATATTAAAATCTCCAATAATTATGATTTTATCGCAGCAAACAGCCAGATTTGCTATGAAACAACTAAAATCTTGTAAGAACTCTGTATATGGCCCTGGTGGCCTGAAGATTTTATTAGTATCTAAATTAGTTAAATTAAGGAACAAAGTTTCAAAGGACGAGAACTTAGGCTCAGTTATCTGTTTAATAACAGTAGCTTTTGCTGGAGTCCCTAAAGGAGTAGCTAATTTCACGTGTCGCAGAACTGAATCACCTATGACCAGAGCACTTCGAAAAGGCTTCTCAGCTGGTGCTTCACTGAGGAGGGCAAACCTGTTTGACATGTGAACGGGAGGAGGAGAGTGGTGCTCACGTGGGGAAGCTTTGCGACTATGCTGCCGAATCGTCACCCTATTGCCCTGCTGCGGGGGCTCTGCAGCTGGAGTCGGGGGCGAGCTATCTTCCCCTAAGGCACCCGGACTGGCTAGCAGCACACCTGACTCTCGTCTCCTATCCCTAGTTAAAGTCCGGATGCGCTCCTCTAACTCTGAAACCTTCTTCGTCAGATACGTGACTAAGGTACACTTCACACAAGTAAACTTTACGCTGGAACTAGAGCTAGTGATGGAGAGAGGGGCTGAACTAAACATGCCGCACTCCATGCAGAGAAGGTGCTCGCCAAACTCCATACTGAAACTCACCGTTTATCGGACCAGTCGTCTCTCGTCTGTGGGCTGGTGACATTGAAGACCAATGGAAATAGTTTAATAATCATCCGAAACGTTAAGTTAATGCACTAGAAGTTATAATTAGCGGCTAAAACAGAAGTACAACCAGGCTAGGAGCACGCTGGGGAGCACCGGCAGCAAGACAGGAATCTCTCTATTAAGCCTACTGTAATTCAACTCTGCCTATTCACACTGAGGTTGTAAGGAATGTTTCAGTTTTTTGAATGTAGGGACAATGTAGGGCAGCTATCAGAACGGAGATCATTTACATATGTCAATCTTAAATGCACAGCAGCAAATACTATGATCCAGTTTCCTAGACAGTGATTAAGACTAGTCATCAACTATATTTCTCTTTCAAAGGAAAATCTTCATTCATTATACAGTGTAGTCCAGGACTAGGCATAATCCCTATCTGGAAATCTGCTCCACTATGTTTTATTCAGATGGATAAAGAGAAGTTAGTAATAGTGATTGGAAAACAGTAATATAAAAATTAAATTTGACTTTAGTAGAGAAACAAGAAATATGTAGGATATGAGCTCTATGTAAAAAATGAAAGGGAGGTCATCGAATTTCACACTGTGCAGAAAACACATGGGGTAGCTGGTGGCCTGGTGGTTAGAGAGTTGCTCCTGTGATCAGAAGGTTGTGGGTTCAAATCCCAGGACTGCTAGTAGTACCACTGATGTTCCCTTAAGCAAGGTACCGACCCCACACACTGCTCCCTGTGCACACCCCTGTTGGTGGCATACCACAGCTTCACTTGGTGAATGGGTTATATGCATAGAAAAAATTTCGCATTGTTCACACTGTGTGTTGTGTTCACACGTGACTATAAGGGGCCACTTCACTTTACTTTCACTGTCCAGTGAAGATTGCTGGTTTATATGTATGGTACTAAGGAAAGCATTTTAGTACAGAACCTTTGTGTGGTGCAGAGGTTCTTGAAACTGTTCTTCACACTCACACATCCCATTAACAACTGGAGACAGCCTCATACTGGTCTATTACAGTAGCAACTTAGATAGATAAGGTAAACCTCTAAAACTGTAATTTTTAAGTTTCACAAAAATATAATTGATAAAATACAAGAAAGGGGAGTTTCTTTCTCCACCATTAGGCCTCGTCCACACAGACGTCTGAATCAGGCGTTTTTCAGGCGTTAGTGGCACCAGGTGAGTGTGGACTGTGCGCTGACCATTTTTCTGCTCATTGGAGCAAATCACACGAACATTCAGCACCGGCGCTCAGTTGGCTGTGCGTTCGTGTGGCATCAAAAAAACGTTGCATGCAATGTCTTCTTGGTGTCAATTTCTACCGAAATCCTTTCCTGCCTACAGCACCATATCAGGAGGATTTTTAAAACAATAATGTCAATTGTAAGTTTTAACAAATAATAAAACTTTGTTTTCAATGTAGAACTACAATGTTTTCAATGTAGAACTACAAATCAAGATGTCCAACATGTAAACAATCTGGAGAGAATAATTACTGTCCCCACAGGTGAATACACAAAACTACACACTGGGCTGCAGGCTGGTGTTAAACAGTGTAAAGCCTCATTGAAGTCAATCAAGCGTAGATACAAAACGCTACAAAAACGCCTATAATGTTCAGAGCGCGTTCATTTATCCAAGATTCAAACGCCCGTGAGGACGAGGCCTTACTTGTTGCTCTTGTTGCATTATTTGATTATGATGAAGGCATTTAAGAATTTTGATATCAGACATTAAAGAATTCTAACATTAGAAATTCTCTCATTAGACATTTAAGAATTTTGACATCAGACATTAAAGATGTTTTTCTTACTGAAACTTTCTGTTTGTTCTTCAGAGACTTCATTTGAATAGGCAGGGAAGACAAAGTTAAAAGTTACATTCCAAAATTTGGGTAAAGAATATCAAGTTCCTTTTGTAGGGAGCCCATACATTCCCTGGTCTTATTTAAAAAGATGAGGTGAATCTGGTGGCAAGTGGAAGACCCGGGACATTTCCCATGATCTGAAGAGGGATGAGGGAGAAGACATTTCTAGACTGCTGCATCCCCATTCTTTTCCCAGCTATGAGGATAAAGAGTAATCAGACAAGAAAAACAGCAGACATTTTAGCCTTTAGCTTAAAGCTAAAGTATCTATGGTCAGGACATCTTAATCTCCCTAAATGTGGAAATTAGAAGTGGTTGGTTACTGCTAATTTTGTTTTAAATTAATATCACTCCAAAAGTCACTACTGAGAATTTTGAAGTGTTAAAATTGTTCATAGCCTCTCAAGTTTATATGCTCCCCTGTCCCATTCATCTTCATGAGCATTGAAAGCAGTGATGGCCTTACTTCTGTCATGATTACTGGGTTAAAAAGTCCATAATGAAAATAAAAGGAATATCTCACTCCATTGATCTGCCCACTTTAACACGACAGCATGCATGAATTGATGAAAAATGTCTCAGCTTAACATTTGGTGAAGAGGAGCCAAATAGCTTCATCACTGTGTGAGTTTGTTGAGCTTGCTTCATGTCACAGCCCTCTTCCTCCTCTCTCTCTCTCTTTTTCTCTCTCTTTCTCATTCTCCCATCTCTCTTTTTCTTTCCCACACCCTTTCTCTCACTTTCTCTCTCTCTTTCTCACTCTTTCTCTCTCTGTCTCTCTCTCTCTTTCTCTCTGTATTATTCTGTCTCTCACTCACTCTCTGTCTCTCTCTCTCTTTTTCTTTCCCTCTCTCTCTCTTTCTTTCTTTTTCACTCTCTCTCTTTTTCTCCCTCTGTTTCTATCATGGCTGTAATCAAGGTTGGAATGTGGTTTGGAGTCAGGGTGAAAAAGCAGAAGGCCCTTTCTCTATTTGTAACATTTAACACTCTGCTTATCGACTGGCTTAGGGCTCCTATATTGACTTTGATCGGAATTGAGTGTCTTCCTCTGTCAATTTTGCTCGAGTAGCAGATTTTTTGAGAAAAAGACTAAATGAGATCAATTCCCATATACCATCATCATGAGTCTTCACTTAAGAGTCTCTCTCTCTCTCTCTCTCTCTCTCAGTGTACATCTCTCTATCTCTTGCCAGTTGCTTGTAGTAAAACTGTCAGTGTGTTGATTTTGCAAGATTCTTCTTGATGTGTCTTTACATCTCTCTATATTCTGCATAACTAAACGTTTGTGCAGAATGCCACCATTGTCTGTTTCACTCCCTGGAGCTCCAGACCTTGATATGCTGAGGCATCATCTAAAGTCCCCAGGTCTTTGCAGAAGTGAGCTCGGAGACAATACAAGGAGAATTAAAAATGCATAGGAACACAAACACATGCGCACCCATTCTCACTCTAGTCCTCTTTCCGTGCAATATCTGAGGCTATGTGACATCAAACTGACTTCTTATGTCTCTGTCATTCGAGAGGTGGTCTTGTTATTGTTGCATGAGTCACACTACAACATTTCATGCCAAAGAGGACTCACATGTTGTTTCAAGTTCAGGAAAATACCCAAGAGCCTGTGACAAAGTGTGGAGGAGGCCGTTTTGATGTTTAATAAGGTACAGCACTGCTATGCAAGTGGGCATGGGAAAAAAAACCCTGGCTTCAAATCCAAAAAAAGATATGATTAATTCATTCTTACATAAATATGACACAGCAACTTTTGTTGTTACAAGATTCATCTTTTCCGACAAAGGCAGGGGTGTCAAACTGTGTTCCTGGAGGACCGCAGTGTTACAGAGTTGCTGTACTGAAGCACACCTAAGTCACTTTGAAAGGGTCTAGAACAATGGGCTCGCAAGTACATGCACACGGATTTAAACGAACTAATGCTGTCAGAGAATAAAATAATTAATTATGATAAATCACAATCATTTTGCATAGTTAATTGTGTCTAGTGCTGGGGGTGAAGAGGCAGGATGCTGTTTTGAGTGGTGGTTTATTAGAGCCCATGTTTTCAATAAAACAGGATGACACAGGGTGAATGATAATTCATGGATATTAAAAGACAGAACAGGAACAAACTAGGGCAAAGGTAGGAAAACAAAGAAAACACAAGAAAAGAAAACAAGAAAGCAAAAATTAAACACAGGCTAGAAACAGAAAAGTGCATTGGAACAAAATGTTTCCAGCTGTAATCACTAATGTCCACTGAGAATAACAGTGACTGCTTTTTCCTATCAGTGAGTAAAGTATAGAGGGAGTCTCAGGGGGTCCAAGAAGATTTAAAGGGGTCTCTGGAAAAGTCTTCCAAACTGTGGACACGAAATGTTTGAAATTCATATTTGCTGAAGACAATTTCTTAACATGTTTTGTCTCCATTCACTCTTCAAATATTTGGTTTAGTGGTGGAAAAAAGGCATATTTTTTGTTCAGTTTTATTTGTTGCCACCATCAACCCCACTCCCTGTCATCCATTTCTTTGGTTTTGCTTCCTCTGTCACCAGCTTCCCCCAGTTCTGATGTAGGGACCACCTGAATACCACTATTTTTCACACTCAGTGGTTCCAACACCTCCGTGATTGGAGCCTCTTGCTCTCATTCATACAGCTCATGGATTCTCGTTACAGAGACTCTCTAATGGAACTGACGCTTTCCACGTTGCTGTAGCTTTTGTTACTTTGCCACTCATTGGTTTCACTTGTGCACTGTCCAGGGTAGCTTGCCAAAGATGCCAAACGTATGGCTTTAAAGGCCATTTTAATGAACATGTACAGCTGTGGATTTTATTTTAGCAACATACAACACAAGCAGCTGGGCTTCAATCTGGACTGAAGGGTCAAATGCCGCAAAAACATTAAAAAATTTGATTGGTTAAAAATGCATTGCCTTGACAGCTTTAATTCATTCAAGTTATTTATAACATACTCAACAAAACCACCAAAAGTGAATTAGATTTGATATGATAAATTGACACAACAACTGTATGAATGCCCTTGAGGCTGAAACTTTAGCATAACTAGAAAATGGTTGCAATGTTAAGATTAGAAGGCTAAGTGACACTTATATAATATTAAAATACAACATGGACTAAAGAAGTTTGAACCATTGATGATTTTAAATATTAGCAGTGCAAAGCACATACAAATATTCAACATATTCAACAATTATGTCTGGAAATGACTGACTAATACTGACAGAGGTCCACAAACACACAAAATATAATACTAGACAGTAGAAATGCATTGTAAGCTATTAAAGACATATTTTGTCTGTCAGGTGAGGTTGAGTTTGTCTGGAGGACATTGGTTTAATGATACCTCAACTCTGCAGAAAGGTTGAAAAGTCCATCTCCAGGAGGGATCATTGGTCTAGGCCATCATGTCTGAACATTTTATTCATTAGCTGTGTAGATGGCTTAGGCCGTTTAAATCTCTTTGTTATCAGGACTAATTAGATTTCATGGCACTCATTAACCCCTGACAGTCTTTTTATACAGTTCTTGTTTCAAGGAAGGCATTGAACACTGTCTGTTGTATTAGACCAAGAGGAAATCTGAAAGAGAGTCTGCACTTCCTGCAAGAACAGCAGATAAGGTGAATTTTCTGTTGGTAAGGTAGACGAGATACAGATCAGTAATGAGCTGTGCCTCTTCACACCAAGGCTGTGTAGCTGTCAAGGTGAAAGGCTCCAATTGGATTTACTTTTCTTTACCTGCTGAAAATTTGTGGATTAAGACATGTAAGGGCCACAAAATACTTTGACATGATCTGGCACAATGTATCGGGTATATATGGACTATGCTAATCAGTGCATGCTCTTCCCACAAATGCATTCTTCGTAGCTGCTGTTGTGAGGTTGGAAAGTGGACAGAAATCTTTATCAAGCTAATGTTAGCATGGTGTCAAATTCCTCAGATCCTGTTACTGTCATTTCCAAGCTAATTTACATTAGCGACAACCGTATGCCGCAGTATGGTAGCATGGCATTTTAAAACAAGAAACATATTATACTATTGATATTCAAAAGAAACAATGTAGAGGTGCAATTTGAATAATTTATGTTTTGACACGTTTTGTGTGGTACAGTCGTAGCTGAAATGTTTTTTTGCCAAGATTCTGTACAGCTTGTCCTACCTCACAACAGCTGATAAAAACAAACACATTAGTGGGCAGAGCAATTATATGTCAAATGGAATGAGAAATATCTGGTTCAGTGTGATTAATATCTGCTATGGGTAATATATTTGATTTCCTTGTCCTTTTCAGCTATGCCCAGTGGTGCAAATTGTTGAAAAATGTAGATCAAATTGATAACATATGTTATCAGTAAATATCTCCACACTACAGGTGCGAGAACATTTTTCATAAATATCTCCACACTACAGGTGCGAGTGAAAACATAGCATGTACCCGCAGAGTTTTTCTATGTGCTGCAAATGACGCATGAAAAAAGTAGGCCCTTTGTTTTCCAGATGCAGTGCTGCTTTAGGATGCACAGCTGTGCTGCTGGTGCAGCCTATGTAAGCTTTTTAGCCTGTTGAGAGGTAATGAAATAAAAAAAACAGATGCATTATTCTGTTTGGCTATGTGCACTGAATGTTTCATATGCAGCGAGTGCAAAAACAAGAAGCAAGAAGTTGTTAGGCCTCTCTGACAAGGAAACCCCACTATAGCTCAGAAACACTTCCATAAATACCAATTACCACTTCAGTTATGTGTTTTGTGTGTACTTTTTTGGAGTTCTTTCGGTCTCATGTTTGTGTATTTGTGCTCTCTCTCTCTCTCTCTCTCTCTCTCTCTCTCTCTCTCTCTCTCTCTGTGTCTGTCTGTCTGTCTGTCTCTGTCTCTGTCTCTGTCTCTGTCTCTAGCCCAATGGCCAGACAGAGATCCATCCAAACTGCTGGTTCTGGTTCTCCCCAAACAAATTCCAACAGTTCACAATCAGGAAAGGAGCACCCTGCATGTTTAGGTTATTAGATTTAATTTTCCTACTTTGCTTGAATTGCTGTATGTAAGCTATAGCCACCTGACTTGTGTGCCACTACATGTGAGGCAAAATACCTGATGCCTAGGACTGCACTCTGGCTGGAGTTCTGTGTATAAGCTTGTCAGTCACAAACATATACAAGACACAGCACACATTTATCTAAACAAATGTGTATGGCATGTGTTAGAGGTTGTGTTGTCTGTGTTATAAGCTTTAATAGTGGATTCAGTCATTAGAGAGTGTTAAAGTGCTTTGAACATTGCGGCTGTGCCATCGGCATGATAGGGTTGATTCAGCAGGCCACTTGCCCTCGGTTATGTAGCCTGGAGGAGGCAGCAGGGTGGTTTTGTGTTCAGTTATATGGACAGCTACACTAGTATCATAGCTACAGGCTGGAGCTCCTGTCAGATAGCATAAAACAAAAAAAATAGACAAATAAATTAAATGGGTGTCTAGCCTTTATCTTTCTCCGCTATTCACAGGCTGGATTTATGAGCATTAGATGTGAAAAGGAGGAACAATAGAGCTAAACTTTAAATCTAATCCTGATGTCTCTGTCTGTCTGTCTGTCTGTCAGCATTTCTCTCTCCCTCTCTCTCTCTGTCTGTCTCTCTCTCTCTCTCTCTCTCTCTCTCTCTCTAGCTCTTGTGAGCACAAGCTTCACAGACCATAAAACCAGCGATTTTATTGCTAGGCAACTGGCATTTGCAGAAAGTGAAAAGGAGAGCCCACACCAAGTCTGTGCGTGTGTTCTCTGTGTCAGAAAGAACTGAGGCATGAGGGCTATCAAACATATATCACACTTCCATTTGAATCTGGATGAAGATTCCAGTGTAACACACACACAAACACATGAGAGACAATGAACGACTGAAACACATAATGTACACACGTAAATGCATGTAATCTACTACATGTTCTGCGTGTTTAAGTTTGTTGAGCTGGTTAAACAAGAACAGTGAGGAATCTGAATGACTTTCTAAGTGATAAAACCCAAACCTCACGCTCACAATTTGCCTATAAAAGTTCCATTTTTCGCTGCCTTTTACACACACATATCTCTGATCTAACACAGATCAGTGTAGCCATTAGCCACAGGGTTGAGAGAGAAGTTAAGTGGCAGGGCAAGAAAAGTACCAGAGTGGCACTTTATCTACGTTAACAAATCGTTCTCCTTCTTTTTGGCATTACCAAATGGGGACCGGACAGTGGAACTCAAAACCCAGTTAACCCGGTCCTAACACCTGGCAACCCTAGTCAGACATATGCATAGGTGTGATGCAGAGGACTAGGTCTAGGTTTAGCAAAGTAAATAAGTCTGCCGGACTAGGTAGCTAACTAACACACTACAGCTTCAGGTTTTTTAAAATTCAGGACAGAGCTATAGTCCGTGTAAAGTGAAACGTGGTAATGTCGTACATTATTACAGGTAGCCTGTTTAATTTGCCTCCTTTACAATAGACAGTAAAGGAACATTAGAGATGCTGGCTAAATATGAACGGTATTTCTGATGAGCAAGGGTTGAAAACAATTCTCACTCCAGTGAATATATATTAATGGTAACCATTATCTGTCCCCATCATTCCACTCTGAATACTGAAGGCAATCTGCCACATCTATGCCGACGGTTTAAAAAAGCAAACTAGAGTAATGATATTTCCTATAACCAACAAATGAATCAGAAGTGTATACACCATACAGCTCAAGGACTGCAGTATCTGCAGGAATCAGTTCCTTCTCAAGGACACATGATTCATATTACATTCGCTTTTCAAAGAAAAAAGTCTTTTTCTAAGAAACTCAGGTACTGTGCATAGTTAGAACAAATTCCTGTAGATTCTGTGGACAATGATAGTCCAAGAGAATCTATTTTGTTAATGGTTACCTAATGGTTCACCCCTTTTAAGCTTAAACAGCTCTACAGATGACAATTTTGTACTTCAAAAAGCCAGAAATTATGGTAACATGTTTAAAATAGTGGCAACTTGGCTGTAAAAAGCGCTACATAAATAAATGGAATTGAATTGCATTGATATGAATGGGAGTTGATGTTTAACACTATGGAAGGCAGTGAAATGTTTCAAATAGTGAAAGTTATACCCAAAGGAAAGGGTATAACTTCTTTAACCAGCTATTACTCCTAGACATAATCGAGCTCAGTTTAACATCATTATGAGATTTTGACCATTTTCTCACACTTCTTAAATTCACCTTCTGAGAAAGAGCCTTCCTCTAATATCAGCCAATATAAGATCTAAAAATACTCTCTTTTCTCTCATTGCACTGATTTTTATTTGTCTTGTCTTGAGATAAATGACAAGATCCAAAAGAAAAGTTGGTTGGCTGAAATATCTGATATTTGTACCAAGTTAAACAGTTTTGAGATCCATAAGCTTGTTAAAGAGAATTAAACTGAGTAACCTGTGAGAATAGCAAATTAACTTCTGTCTTAAGTTGATTTTTTTTTTCTTTTGCTGCTTTTTTGTCTTAAGGGGGGTTTCGGGGAAACCAGTGAGACTTCAGTATTCACCAACTAAGAATATTATTTATTTCTGAAGAGACAAAGAAAAGAGCAGCATTAAGCTTCCTCCAGGCATAGGTAAAAAGATTTACATATGACAGTCATATGCTGGAAGCAGTTCTTTGGATGATGATTACCTGATGAAAACAGCTCTATGGATAATGGTATCTCTGTAAAACAGCTCTATGAATGGCAATTGCCTTCTTAAAATGCCCTCTTGGATGACGATTATCTGCTTAAAACAGCTCTATGGATGAGGGTGCTTATTTTTATTTATTGCACTCTTTCTTTTATGTGCAATATAACTTGAGTGCAATTTTCTGATTTAACGTGCAATTGTCGGGGTGGAATTATTATTACTGGGCAAAATGTGCAATTTAAAATGTGCAATTATTCTGGTGCATTACTACTGTTTTTGTCAATGCCTGTCACTCCATTGTGTACCTGTGGGTGTGTGTGTGTGTGTGGGGTGTGTGTGTGTGTGTGTGTGTGTGTGTGTGTGTGTATCCACAGTGTTCTTAATTATATATCCATACATATATTCATGTATACATACTCATTGTGTACATACATTCTTATCTAAGTTTACATATAGTTTACATATACATACATAAATACGTATATATGTCCATATTTTATATTTCTAGATTGTATAGTGTACATTTTATACTGTACTGTTGGTATCGTTTTTTATTCTATTCTATTGTTTTTTAATTTTTGCTGCTCTTACCTTTGCACTGTCCACTTCCTGCCGTGACAATGCAAATTTCCCACTTGTGGACTAATAAAGGTTTATCTTATCTTATCTCACTGACTCTCTTTGGCATTAGCATTGTCCTTTGTGCTTCAAATCAATAGTATAAATTTGGCAAAAACTAACTAGACTTCATTTAAACTCATTTAAGCCACTATTGCCTTAGTTGCAATCAACCCTACAGTATACATTGTACATTCTAAGCATCAGCCACATATATACAAATATGCTTCATCCTTTCCCTCTAACCTGTCAAAAAAAGCTAAAAGAATTTTGACAGGATCATGTTACCTCTCAGAATCACACAGCAGACCTCAACCTGCCATTGTTTTCCAACCCAGCATTAATCATTGTAGAAGTAATGCTCTGCTTTGTTTGAATGGGCAAATAGTGCCCCATTTATAATAATTATTGGCACTTTAGTGGCGGTGAAGAGGGAAATGGGAATAGCTATTTTGTCTGTGTTTAAAATACACCCACTGCATTCAGAGAGGTCATTTCTCATTTCAACACCGCACCGAGGTAATGGTGCAAGCTTTAAAAAAGTTGTATACAACTTCACTCCAAATCGCTCTCATTCATCACAACTAGACATGCTAATACTAGCATTTTGAAAGTCTGCAAATGCAACGTCTGCAAAAGAATAAGGGCCTCATCTATTGAGTGCTGTTAATGTCTTAAATGCTAAAATAATTTAAAGGTTACATTTTTAACATTAATGAACTCTCAGCTTGGTTTACTGCAAAAGCACTTTTGTTCTTGCTCGCAGTCAATTAATTGTCTCTAAATGAAAAATTTCAGACATTCATAAAAAGGCTAGATTCTACTGCCTACTTAATAAAAGTGCTTTGCACCCAATAAAGTAATTAAATTGTGGATACAAGGAGAGAATAAAGCTTTTCCTTCCCTCTGGGCTTTTTTGTAGACTTAATTCTGCAAACAAGTGAATTATTTATACTTGAAATGCCATAGGTTGAGACTATATTACCTTGGGATCCATTCATATTTATATATAGGCATGACGATTAATAGCCTCGGTACTGTATGTTTAAATGAATACATGGGCATAAAAAAGAAATAGAAAAGAAAGTTACTCACGCCCCAGTTGCCACAGTCTGTCATTAGATGGGATGGTGGTGGGAGAGGGTGTCGGAGCCTCTAGAGCCAAGAACACGATGAGGTAATCATTCACCATCATACACAGAAACAAGAACTTGTTTCTGTGTATGATGGTGAATGATTATCACAAAAGTCCACAGACAAGGTTGGAGGTGGGGTGGGGGGTGGGGGGGTATGGAGGGGATGGAGTAGGAGTCCTGAAATTTTTTTGTGTCTGCCCACTTAAGTCAGCAATTTGCTTAATAACAAGCTGCCTGTGGCTGGAGTGTTGTATTCATTGCTGGAGCATTTGTGGTTTGCTCTCACAGTTTTGCTTCAGTGCTTAAATCACTCAAATCACTTAAATCCTCCAATGAAATGGTGAACATGCTCCCTAATTTACATGGGTATTGGAATATGAAGCTTTACTGCCACTGCCTACATAGTCAAACTGGGCACTCGATGAGCGCTCTGATCCATCAGGGAAAACAAAGCCATCTGTTGAATTTTTAGTAACCTTTAAAACAATTTATTAAGATAACAGCTACGACTAATATTGGGACACACATCCAAATGTGTTAAAGTATAAATGAATTAATAATGTGTCATTCGCTATGGATGACACATTAATAATCTTTTCCTTGCAGCACATCTATATGTGTTTGGAATGTAAATCCATTTAGTATGTGTGTGCTGGGTTGCACCAGTGAGGATTCAAAACCTAGGTTTTTCTTTTAATCGACACTGCAAAAACAGATGATCTCATATTCTTTTTCTGTGTTGTTTTCTTTGTTCTTTGTCTTTTGAAGAACACACTGTAAGGTTGTATTGTATATTACAACATTTACCTTTTTTACCTGATTGTAAGTCTTCTATGATACAAAAACAAGCTATTATGATTATTGTGTCAGTAGATATTATATTAAATCAGGGCTTTTTCACTTGTTCCTCATCATTCCTGCACCCTAAAGGCCGGAGCAATTTGACCTGACAAAATATAAAAAAACATCAATGTTTAGTTGGTGTGCCTGCAGTGCACCTGTCTCCAGAGTGTTTCTTCCCATTCAGTCTGGTCTAGGCTTGCCATATTTTCTAAAAGGCAGCTGCAGGTGTTAGAAAGTTGTTGTTTGTTGCAGAATGTTTGGTCAGTGAGGTCTGGCTCTAGAGGGTAAGGGTGAGTTATGATGTAATAGGGGAGTCTTGTCAGTTTATGATGTTACAGTAGAGTCTTTTCAAGAGATGAGCTATTAAACTGTAGCCCAACTGTGGCTCCTTGAAGGACCTGAGATTGCCACTAAGACTTACTGTTGCATTAAATTTATGGGCTGATTAAGCATCCTCAGGTTCTGGTCAGGTCACAGGGCCCCTCCCTCCTCTCCGGCTGAGTTTTAAATTTAAAGAGCGAGAGCTCCTCGCCTGCCTTCTTTCACAGGGCTCAAGCGGCAAATCAATTCATGGGATAGAAAGATGGAGAGCTGATACCCCCCACCCGTGTCCGTTCCAGAGGTCACCTGGAATAGCCTTGACCACAGACTGAGCTACAGTGACAGCTGAAAAACACAATAAACATGGAGCTGTGAATTACTGATGAGAAAAAAGGCCGTGGATAGTGCTTGAACTAAGCATCGGACATGAAATCGAGAGCCTGGAGAATCCAGGTGGAACGAGTTAGCAACAGGAGATTGAGGTGTATCTGTATTGTTCGGGGCCTTGACCTTCATGAAACTACAAATATATAGAAACACGATTTGGCTTGTGTGGAGTATAATCTGGGAACCATGTAACGCTGCATTGTTTCGAAATGAAAGGTGTGAAATGACCAGACAAATGTTCTGACACTGGGAGCTTTTTGTTGTCTCCTCATGTCTGGCCTGACCGTTCAATAGAATAAAGGCTGGGAGGAGAAATATAAAGCGCACTCTGTGTGGGCCCGTCTATAGTGATATCACAATGACAAAATAAAAGGCCGTGGTCAGTTGGGTCTAAAATAGCCACTAGAGAAGAAAAAAAGAACATTCTCAGTGTAATTTAAAGGAACAATATTTAATTTCATGGTATTTTGGACCATTTTGATAGGTCAATTCATCATGAAATTTCTACCACAGGGTAAAGGGCAGCGGATATTCACAAATGAAAGCAAAGAAACAAAAAGAAAATTTGAGATAGGAGATTCTGTTGCAACAGCAACTAAATATATTATGGCTTTATGGTCCCAGACATCCTCTTCAGCTGGCGAGGAGTGTAACCATCTGTTTTCCAGGAGGGTCTTTAATCACTCGGCACTGCTGGAAGATCACAGCACTGTGTTATTTCTCTTGCTCTGACCTGCCTGATTCAAGCTGACTTGTCTGATTAGTTTAATCAGATGTGTTAAAACAGAAGAAACTAAAAACCTTCAGTATACTCTGGTCATCCATTGTGCAGTATTTCAGTCCAGCATGCTACAATGTCAGCTCACTTTGACTGAAGACAGTCTTAATATATGTCTCCTATAACAAATCAGGATGCTGCCCCGCACATAAACAACATGATGTTGATCTGTTCAGCCTATTCAACAACATATACCACAATTCATACATAATTAAACAGATGGCATCCAAGATGGCATTGTGTCCACTACCAGTTTAAATGAGTCTCTGGTAGTCTCTGGCAGTGTTTCAGTTTTCATTGCTCTCACACACCGTCTCCCAGGGTCAAAGTTCTCATGCATGTATTTTTAAAGGGTTGTCTTTCTTTCTTTCCTCCTTTCTTTCTTTCATTCTCATTGACATCACATCATCTTAGTGAAGACAATTAATTCCATTTTCCCATCTTCCCACTTATTCGTTTGTCGTTGATTCATTGATTCATTCATTCATCCATTTTGTTTGTTTGTTTCTTTCTTTCTCATCGACCTTTCAGTTGACCTCTCTTTCTCATCATCATTTTAGTGCTCTGCAAGAGATTTAGAGGAGCTCAGTAAGGTCAGTTTCAGGAAACCCATTTGGGAAAAATTTCCAGCCTTAAATATATTCATGTATCCTGGATACAACAGATTTACAGGTCTTCCATAAATGTTTAACTTATGAATGGCACTTAAATCTTAATGTTTATGTGACGGTGTTCCCGGAAGCCCCTGTCACCAGGCCGCTGGGATGCTTTTCCAGTTGTTTTGATTTAGGAGGCACACAGGTTTCCTACACAGTGGCAATAAATAATTGAATGAAGGGGTAAATCAGATAAATGGCTGCTTGCCTGAGTTTTGTCCAGTCGGACAGTGAGGCAGAAGTACAGAGAGGAACTGAGGAAATCTTTTGGGATCAATTTAAAGCCGTAGACTTACAATTAACTAATACTTCATGTAAAATAAAAACTCACAGGCCAACATACATTTTATGTATCTACATCACACTCAATGTCTGAAGACAAATAATCACATTTCCCACTTAATTGTTTGTTTGTTTATTCCTTCTTTCATTCATTCATTCATTTCTTTCTTACTTTCTTTCTTATTTTTCATGCCCTTATCAATTAATTCACTCATTCATTTGTACATCATGCACATTTCTTTCTCTCTTGCCTCCCTTTGGCTTACTCATTCATTTATTCACTCAGTGTATATTGTATGTATAGATGTTGGGTAAATACGCTATATTAGTGCATCATCTTTTGAAATATTACCAAAAGAACACAGAATATTTTGGCAGTACACTCCCATGTTTCGTTTCACCATGTTTGTGTGTGTGTTTGTGTGTGTACTTGCAAACATTTTTTTAGGTGTTGAGGGGGAGTTTTCTACTGTAGTGTTCAGTGATGTAATGGAGTGGCTTAGATTTCAGAACACTGACGAGAGAGGGTACACACACACACACACACGCAATCATGACGCTCATAGCGTACGTTATTATGTAAAGTCAACCTTAAAAGGATGCTTTCCTTGGCTACCCTCAAAAGAGATCCACGAGAGAGAAGAAAAGGGACAGAAAGAAAGAAGAGAGAGAAGGATGGCCTCGGTAAGGAGATTTTTGGATGGAGATGTTGGAAAGCATCCCATGTTCTGGTTTGCGTTTTTGCCGGAGGGGTGAAAAAGAGATTGAAATGGTCCCTTATCTACTGGCACTGGTGGGTTTTCTTCCATGCTTAATTCTTTCCCTCCCACTCTCTCTCTCTCTCTCTCTCTCTCTCTCTCTCTCTCTCTCTCTCTCTCCTTTCTCTCTCACAGTGTCTTCTCTGATTCCTTCTTTCTCTTTGTCCAGTACAGTGATAAGGCATTATCAGTAAGGACAGTTTAAGAGTGTGCCCATGTAGTTCCTGCTCTTTAAAGTGCAATGTGGTGCAAAGCAGTTCATGCTAAATAGAAAGCAGGCTATACTCGGGCATCTACTTCCACATGTCCCCCACGTGAATAACTCTTTTAAAGCTCCTCTTCCAAACTGACATTCTCTCCCAGCTCAGTGACTACTTTTCAGGATGAGGGAAATCTTTTCTGACCTTGAGAGTTGGCATAAGGACATTAGCTACAATGAGGCAATTAACACAACTGAGCCTTACTTACCACTGTGAAGAACACTGTTAAAAATGATTCAATGTTTTAGCATTAAAAACTGTGATGTAAAAAAGTGCACTTCTAATATTAAGTTAAATTCTATATGATTACTAGGTTTTATATCAAAATTGTCATCTGATGGAATCAGATGGCAAGAGCTGCAATTTGAATTATGTCTTTAAGTGGGGAAATGTGTCATAACAGTACATATCTTGTTAAGTGCAGTCAAACTCACTGCATTCAGTGTACAAGCCTCAAATCTGAAAAATGAAAAATATTAAGGCTGAGATTAAGGCTACATATGCAAGTTGAGTTATTAGGGGAAGTCCTGTATTTATAGTCAAAACCCAGGCAGACAGACAAACACAGGTCAGATTCATGTCACAAAAAATAGAAATAAACAAACAAAGAAGATGGCGAGAACTAAGAAAACACAACAGTATGAGCTGCATGTGTGTTTGGTTAAGACACAACCAGGGTGGAGCTGGAGCTGGAGAAAGTCTTAGAAAGGAGAGTCCATGATGATTCTCCCCAGACAACTGATTCACAACAGCTGGTCTTCTTAACAAAAAAGGTCTAAAGCTTAATTTATAAAAAGTAACATTTAAATCACAAAAAGCAATTTGTTTTCTTCTCCAAGCCATCAGTTCTGCTGTAAACAGAGCATTTGTTGTTATCAAACCGTTGAATAATGTGTGGAACAATAATAATCATATGGATTTCTCCTTTAGTAAAATGATTTTAAAATTGAGTCATCTCCACTGTGACTTGGGCTGACCACAAAATACACACTTTCCTTACGAGCTGTGTTGCTTAAAGTTGCGTCAGTAAATATTTTAAAAGTTTTTCATCATTCAACACAATCTCTTGAAACATCTTTAAAACACGGGCTGTCACAAGCTCTGGTGTTTCAAAATGAAAAAAAGAAAGAAAAACATTTTTATTTCTCACCTTGTAGAGTCAGTGGTTTGGAGAGGAGCATGCTGGAGTGAATCCTTGTGGATGACTGTTAAATAATGAATGTCAGAGACTAGTTCAGTTTTAATAGAGCTGTTTGGAGGGAACTACACAAAAAGAGGGAGACGCAGAGCAGAAAACAACAGAAGACATGCAGAAAGAATATGAGATGTGACAGTACAGAATTTGAGGCTGGAGTGGAGGAGCGAGGGTCAGGGGGATTTCTGAGGGGAATCTGAAAACCACTCTGATAGGACATGAATCAGAGTACAGGCACCAAGCTTCTTCCTAGAGACCTGCAGAACTGAGACTGAATCCTAACCTGTACAAATGATCTGGCTGATTTGTCTTTTTAGACACTGATTGTTTGCCAGAAGCAGTTATGTAACAGCTCAGCTACCTAATCTGCTCTCGAGAGCAACTCTGAAAGGATCATATTCTAGCGTTGCCCAAAATAGAAAGAAAATTTGAGAAAAGTCTGATGAGAAGGCGGTGCTGGACACACTTTCTGGGCTGCAGTAGCCACTGTTTGTTCCAAAACTGCACAGAAATGAACTGTCGATGATGTACTAATCAACTAACATTTCCATTCCTTCTTACAGCCCAGGGGTGTTGACTGACCAATATGGACAACATAATTAAAGCTTTTGCTGAGCCAGAACCAGAATGGCTCAATTCTGACTGGCCAAAGAAACACTACAAGGTAAATAGTTTACTTTGATTGGGACCTCCAGTCATAACTTTGCTTGGGGGCCCAGAATAAACATAAACACCCCTGCATGCCTAGTGTCAGGTGTCATGGAATGTGGGTGATAAAAGTGATTACAAATATCCACTAACATCAGTACCCGACCTTACTAATGCTCTTGTGGCTGAATGCAGTTCCTCACTGTAAGGTAAGTGTAATATATACATATATAAATATATATATGTTTCAGTATGAAGATCACTTTTGAAACACTTCACATGACTGCAGAATCACAAAGCTTGGCATTGGTTTATTCTTCCTCTCTCCACGTTCAGTGTCCGTCTCTATAGAACACGCTTACTGTATTGTCATCAGCAGCTGTGTACATGTACATAGTGAGATGAGACAATGTTTCTCCATAGACCACAGTGCAACATGCAGCAACATACAACATTCAACAGAGTGCAGGTTACAACCGAAAGTAGACAATAGACAAACAATAAATAGACAGCAAGTGTGGACCTTCTGGAGTGATGGGTGTTGTACAGGAGGCAGTTAGCAGCATTGAGTACCAGGGATGATAGAAAAACTACAATAAATAGACAATAAATAGACAATGTAGCGATGTGACAGCAATGTGAGTGGGGTGTGAATCTTCGTTTATCAGAATGAAAATATTGCACTAAACCCCACATTAACACGGCTCAGCAGTCGTGGTTTCAGTCCATCACAGATTTTTTCTGAGAACCAAACTAATTTTTTGCTGGAATCCCCGCACTAACGTGGAAACTGCAGATATCCTCCGCATTTCTTTTGCTTTTCTGATGTCCGGGCCTTGTCCGGCAGACCCCCTTGTCCTCATGCTGGGTTGCTAAGCACCGCACCCAAACATAAACAACCAGCACGAGAAGGAGGGGCGTGCCGGACGAGGCCCCGACGTCACAGTTTTTTTCGTGGCAATTTATTAATTTTCATGCAATTTAGTGCAAATTATTAAGAAAAATATATAATTTACTAATTTTGTAAAATAAATATTAATGGAAAATCAACTAGATTTCCATACAAAAAATAACTATAAATGTTTTGGTACTGTCCAGAGAACACCAAGAAAGTGTGTCTTGGGATGGTGAAATACTGCGGGAGGTTTGAAAGTAGCCAATCCGAGAATGCTATTTATTTCTCCTTACTGCTGATTGGCTGCTGCACTTTGACGCAGCTGCAGTCCAGAATTTCCCCCGTGGAGCATCTGGAGTGTTTTTCGTTTTGTTCTTCTTAAAGTCCTGTATTTATTTATTACTGTTTTTACCAAAGAAATCGACAGTGCATATCAAAGAAAACGCCCGTGCATGTATTACAGTACAGTTTATGCAGGGGTAACATCTGTATTTACATTCAAGCACTGCAGAAGTTCAGTGTAAACTGCACAGTACGGATACGGGTTTACCTTTACATTTTCTTTAAGGGTAATGTATTAAACTGAGATTAAAATGAAATTAAAGTGTTTGGGCCCATATTTGGGGGCATATTTAGGGTTTATACTATGTAACCGCCACGATAAGCGGGGGTTTACTGTATACATGTATTATTGCACATGAGCATATGATGTTTCATTGGAATCATATTCTTAGCTTTATTGCACAGGACAGTTAGCAGCATAGAATTATAAAATTATAACAGTGACAGGTCATGTTATACAATGTAGTATAAGTGTAAACACTATAAAAAAGTATAAAAATTTTAAACAGTATAAACCGTATAAATAGTATAAAGTGGGGTAGTTCACTGAAATGTGCTGGTCAACCAGTGACTAGACATTTATTTGCATTTATGTGCATTTGTGCACGTTCAGAGCCCTGATGGCGTGTGGTATAAAGTTGTTACACAGCTGTACAGAACCAGAAAATAAGCTTCCATACTGTTTGCCAGATGGTAAAAGCCAGAAGAGTCCATGTAATGGGTGGGAACAGTCCTTCACAATGTTACTGGCTCTGTTAAAGCAGCGGGTTTGGAAAATGTCCTTCGTGGGGCAGCTCTCACTATTTGCTGCAGTGTGTTACAGTATGAAACAGTGCAGTTACTTTACCAGACAGTGATGCAACTGGAGAGGAGACTTTCTATGGTGCTCCTATAGAAGTTGGTGAGGACTGGTGGGGGGAGGCTCGCTCACTTTTGTCTCCGTAGAAAGAGCAGGAGCTGCAGGGCCCTCTTAGCTATGGAGGTGGAGTTGAGGGTCCAAGAGAGGTCTTCCATGATATGGATGCCCAGGAACTTGGTGTTTTTGACCCTCTCTTCATTAATCCCATTGATGGTGTGAGGTGGATGAGCAGGGCTGGATCTCCTGAAGTCAATTCTCATCTCCTTTGTCTTGTCGACATTGAGAGAGAGATTATTGTCCTTACTCCAGGCAGCCTCTGTATGGGTTGAGGCATTGTTGTTACTGATGAGACCCACCACCATCATGTCATCTGCAAGTCTGATGATTTGATTGGAGCTGGACACCAATCAAATCAACAAATTTGGACAGTCAATGGACAGTCAATTGGGAACAATATGTGACCCTTTTTTTTAGAGATGGTCAACACAGGACAGTGATTGACTGATTTACATTCATTCAATCAGCAGTTTGTCTCAATAATCATTCAATTTTTTGGTCTTTGATTGTTGTGTGTTATTATTCATGAGCAAACTCAAATGCAATGTCAGTGTGCATTTTCTCATCTCCCTCTGCTCAGTGCTGGCTGTTTCTGTTGCGAAAATGAAGGAAATAAACTGGAGATTTATTGAATGTATCTGGGGCAGTGAACACTTGCGGTTTCTTGTTTTTTATTTAACAATACACCAAAGCTTTCAATGAAAATGAGTGTTTTCATGATAATTTTAATATTATGCATGCTAATATCTACTGTTCCTTGACTGTATAAACACAATGCAGCAGCTGCACTTATTTGCATGTTGCTGGACAACAAGCCTTCATGAATAGTGCTGTAAAGTAGAGCTTTTTGCTGCAACGAATAAGATGTTGTGAGAAGTTGCAAATGAACACATACTGAAATACTTGTCAGAAGAAATGGCTGAGCAGCTGCCTACAAACTTTGGAGATACAGTGTAGCTATGGCTGGTGACCACTGGATTAGAGAATAATTTATCCCTCAGTATTTGATTCATGTAAGTGTTGGAGTGAATTACGCAATGGAATGGTGTCTCATTTATTTGGAATATGTTCAAAGGTTCCAGTATACTAAAGCTCTTTTGCTCCAGTTTCAGGCCTTCTGCTAGTGTGTAATGTATGAAATTGGTGCACAAATCTATATGCATAGTTTATGGGCCATGAGCATGGAAAAATGCAAAATATGCCTCTGTTTCTCATCCATATGCATTTAAAGGAGGTTCACACAAACATCAGAGGATCATTCTGTACATGATGGGGATGCTGGAATTGTGGGTGGCATTTACAGTTTTCTAGCAATTAATGGTGGCTTTTATTTTTTACACCAGGTGTAAAAAACAACAGTATCTAAAAAGCAGTTGCTGTTGGGAGAATCCCTTTAACAGTGGCAGCTTGCTTCATGGCTAAATGGAGGTATATGCCTCAAAGATGTGCTTAAAGAATTTACCAGCAGTGAGGCATTATTTCAGACCTCAGGACCAGTTGTACATGTATTAGAAGATGCAACACAAAATATGTCTTGATGCAGGTGCAAGAACTTTACCAAGTTCCATTTTGGCAAACTAATAACCTTGTTGAATGTTGTTGTGGGAAAGAAATTAATGTATTAACACCAATATCTCTATGTCACCGAGCTTTCATTCTCTCTTTTGTCTTGCTGATGTCTTAATTACTTCTCTGCACATCTGAAACCCTGTGGCTCTTAAGATTGCACTTAATTTGAGGTCTTCAGCACGTTTAATAAATCAAATCAAATACAGTTAATTGGGTTTTGGGTGTAAGTTGCAGGAGACATTAAGACACATTTTGTTCTTGAACTGGGCTGATATGTACCTGTGTTAACTTTATGGGTCGCACTCTTCCATGTGTGCACATTTCTATTTGTATAATTTCAGAGAGAAACAACCTTTTTCAAGCAGTTATGTTTTTAAAGATATAGTCCTAAGTCTAGAGAGGAATTTTCTTCAGTTAGCAACTAGTAAAGCTCCCCTTGTAGATTGGTCTCTTTGGTCACTGTAGGGTTCCTCACTTGAGTTCTGTGACTGTAAGGTTCCTTCCATGCCTTGAAAAAGCTGCTTCTCCCCCTGGCCCATATGGATCATTTTTATCTGTACCTACATTCTACAGACCTAGGGGTACTGTCACGGCGTGCTTGCTCAGGGAGTGATGCGAGGCGCAAGGCGCAGGTTCCAAAGATGGTATTTATTTATAAATGACACAGACTCTACATGAACCAAAACCAAAAGGCACAAGGGCCTAACAGAAGAACAATAAACAGCACATACATAAGGATGGGGTTAGTGCAGGAAAGTGTCAGGATTATTGTGAGGGCTAACGTGAGGCTAATGTGAAGCTAATGACCAGCAACTGAAGAAATCAACTCTAGAACTTAAATACTAAACACACTTTGACAAGAACCAATCATAAAACACAGTCACTTTAAATAAACACCAGACAGCTGACAATGTGACCACAGACACAAACGTACACTTATTTCAAAATAAAAGTCCCATAAATATAAACTAAAACATAACACCATTGCGGCCACTAGTGGCCGCTAACAGAGAATGTCACAGGTACTGTCTAAATTTGAGTTAACTTTCTAACATGGTGGTCACTTTTGTTTGGTCAAAAAGGCATGCACTTGTTTAAAAAAAAAATTTATTAGTATATAATGGCACAAGGAACATCTCCGGTCAGAAGGACAAGAAGGTCAGATGACAGAGCAGGATGCAGCAGAGGGGATGATTAATTCCCAGCCTTTATCTGTTATACAAATGTGAAATATTATGCATGATTTGTGGCTGGTCAGTTTGTATCTCAATCAGATGCCTTTCTTTTCAAAGCTGGCAGTTCTTAGCCAAGCCGACTGATCAAACAGACTCTGATGATAGACAGAAGTCTGACTTACAAGAATAGTTCAGAGTGGGCAGTGTTGAGGTAAGATGAGTTTTCACCAGAGCAGAAAGATGCTGTGGAATCATTTCTGATCCTCAGACAGTAGACCTTCCTCCAGAAATTCTGTTAACACGGCCTGTTACTGAAAATCGCTGAGGTTGCTCTATCAAGACAATGTACTGTATGTGGAAACTCTCTTGAATAATACATGCCATGTCAATCTTTGTAAAAAGCAATTCTCATTTTTTTCCTTCAATTCTCAATTTTTACTTGTCTTTGTAATACACAAACTGCCAATACAGTTCTATGTTAAGGAGAGTAGAGGGAAAGATAAGATAAGATAAGATAAGATAAACCTTTATTTGTCCCACAAGTGGGAAATTTGCTTAGCACGGCAGAAAGTGGACAGTACAAAATTAAGAGCAGCAAAAATGGAGAAAAACAATAGAATAGAATAAAATAAAAATAAACTAAAGTATAAATAAATAGAAATTCTCAATATACAGTCTAAAGAAGTACAGTATTAAAATTTAGTAATATAGTGTGTATAGCTGTAATATACAAATATACATATAAAAGTAAGCAGCCTAGATTGCACATTTTGTAAAAAGAGAGAGAGAGAAAGTGAGAGAGAGAAAGAGGGAGAGAGAAAGAGAATCACTTGTGGTTATATGGATATAAAGCTTACACTCTCTCTTGCTCCAGTCATAAATCTGACCTAACCTTACCAGGACACTGAAAAAAATCTCCTTAAAGGCATTTTAATGTATAATAGGCAGACAGGGTCATAGTACTTGCCAGTGCAGTGTAGGAGAATGTGATAAATATAGCTGGACACACTCAGCGGTTATGTGCAGGAAGTGACATTAAAAGAACCCTTCAAGTAAATCCTTCAATGAAAACAATTACACCAATTATTCTTCTCCTGTGGCTTTCTTAGATTCTAAACTTCCATTCCTGTCTTTAGATTTTTTTTTCAGATTTATTATGCATGCATTCTTATTTCATGGAAAATAAAAATGTGGCATTTTTGTCAGTTCTGCACGTCAAAACAAGAAAAAGTCCCAAGTACAGACTAGACTTGCTGACATTAATTGTTTATTGAATGTAAATGTAATTCATGCATGTCCCTGGCCTGTACAATTAAACAATACTAAACCTTTTTATAAGCTTGCATCATTTTCAAGGAGGTTGAAGGATGAACATCAGACTTCTCATTTTGAAGCCATAACACACCAGAAAGGCAGGCCAGTAATATACTGCTGATAAGCATCACTCATTGTTCTTTCGAACTCAAGCATGACTATGAGGCATGACCTCACTACCCTACAACATCACCTTTTAGTTTTGATTGTAGGCAATTGTTAAAAAGATATTCAGATGAAAAGTTTGGTTGGGAGTGTGTGTTTGAAGGGAAGGTTGAGATGTAGAGAGATTATGTAAATGTATTTTTCTGCTGAAACAAAATGTCATATTTACCATTCACAACAGTGCCGCTTTGCACTCTCATGTTTTGATGGAAGAAATTGTTTCTTGAGGAGCACACACACCGGCATGAAGAAAAATTTAAGGCAAAACCCCATACAGTCAAAAAAAGAATCAAGTTCACCCTCTATTTTACTACTAGATGGCTTGAGGCCAGAACATATGAAAAATGTCAGGGTCAGGATTTGTCCAGTATTACACTGGACAAAGTTTGACTATAGTGTGTCTTCATATTAATCTGTACCCAAGGACATGTGTATAACAATGGCTTATGCTTTTACTATAGTGATTAAGGTAACCATTTGTCATATGTGAACACACCACAGCACACAGTGTGAACAGCACAAAGTCTTCCTCTGCATTTAACCCATTCACCGTGGGCAGCCAGGAACACAGTCCCCGGGGAGCAGGGTGTGGGGACGGTGCCTTACTCAAGGGTACCTCAGAGGGTGCCACTAGCAGTCCTGGGATTCAATCCCACAGGGCCAACTCCCTGACCACTAGGTAACCTGCTGCCCCATAAATAGGAAAGAGTAACAGTAAAGGTTCAGACACATTATTTGTTTTAGGAAACTCAAATATAATAAATACATGTAAACAATATAATGTGCAATATAATGATTTAATGTGTCTTAGTGTGATCTCATGGATCAACCATTTCCGAACATCCCATGTTAACATTATGTAGCAGGAATCAAGTAAATACAAGAATACTGAATCTACTATACCAAAGGTGTTAGTTCCTGAGGGCCGTAGCACTGAACTTAATTCAATTAAATAATGTGGCTACCACAAAGCAGTACATTGTAAACCCTGCACAAGAAATGGGTCAGTTTTTACACCGCCTGCATCATCTGCATTTTTCAAAAGCTTTGATTTGTCTCATGTTTTTCTCTCCATACTCTGGGCACGTCCTCAGCATCCACACTAAAACACAAAAGATAATAAAAGTAAAATGACCTCAAAAACTGTAAGTCACCATGAAATGTTTCATAGTAACTTCAAACACACGGACATACCCACCAGGGCTTTCAAATCTCCAAATCAGATAATCCAATCACTTATGAATGAACAGGAATCTCGGTGCCAAATAGCAACAGATCTGTAGATGAAATATTTAATGCACAAGCAAATGGACAGGCTCACATACTTTCTATAACATTAGTCTATAGGTGTCCTGACCAACACAGGCTTTCAAATGTTTTCACAGGCTACATTTCCTGAATATGCTAACTGAATATATGGTAGAAAGATTTGTTTTAAAGGGGACATATTATACCTCTTTTTTAAACAACTTATAATTGCTCTATGTTCATGAAGTTCTTTGCACAAAATCATTCTCACATAAAGAGAACTCACCAGCTCTATGCTTGAGTTTCAGTCCCTTTCAAAATGAGCTGTTTAAGGGCTCTGTCACTTTTATGCAAATAAGCTGTTGCTGGCCACGCC
>JBBPCX010000016.1:15373081-15387433 GCA_037974365.1 Hydrocynus forskahlii | reverse complement strand
TTTCACTTTTAGTTAACTATTAAGAAATGTAAATGAACTCTTGGAGACTTTAGATCATCAATAGACTTCAGTGGAGTCAGACAGAGCCAGCCACTCCGATGTTTACTCATGTGGTATTTATGAATCGCTTCGGCTCTGTCCATGACAAGAGACAGACAGCAGCATATTACAACAAAACACAAGCCAGAGAAAACATAACTGACTATGATGCAGTATGTGTTCCTGAGGTAAGTAGCTGTAAAGGTGCAGTGAGTAACACAGCTGATCGCTCAGAAGCACAGAAGATTAGGGCCTGAAATGAGCTGAATATATGTGCGGAGAAAAATCTGCATTTTGGGCTTTTGCATTTGTCTCACATCTCCAGAGCGCTACCACACATCACACTGAGAGCTTCTGCTTTCATCTCACACATAGCCCACACACTTTTACACTGAAAGCCACAGCTGATAATGTATTTTCTTTCATCCATCTCTTTTGCTCTCGTTTTCTCATCTAGTCTTCCTCTGTTCCAAAACATCTTCACACTCCCTCTTCACGCTTTAACCCCTTACTCTGCACGGGTCTGTATGTGGACCCACACTGCAATTCGTCTCTCTCATAGTAATATAACATATTATTAACATAGTATTTACCACATAAATTGTAATATTAGTCTAGACCAATGTTTTAAAGGAATAGTCCAGTGTTTTTGGCCTTTATCTGCTGATTCTGTAGCAAACAGTAAATTACCATTGGCAGTAATTTTGATGTATTTCTCTGTATTTAGAGAAGAACAGAAAACCTGTTGACTCAAAGCACAGTTATGTGAGAAGCCAACAGGCAGGCACTGAAGCATCTGCCCACAGGCTCCTATTATTAGTGTGTTTTTGGCCATTGGGCGGTCCAATATTTTCCATTCCTTTCATATGTATTGTCTGTTGTAAGTGACTGTACAGTAAAGTAACTGCAAATAGAGATTAGGATGCAGTACACTGAAGTACTCCTTTAAAATGAGTAAATAACTTATTTTTAAATTATAAATAGTACATAATTTAGTATAAAGTGGTTAATAGGTCTGTCTCTTTTTCTGTCTTTCTCTTAACTGTCTGTTTCTTTTTTTAATATTCTTTCCTACCATGTCCTCTCTTGTTTTAGCATGCATCGCTAGCCGTCTTGCTATTATTAGGCCATATCAAGGTTAACCAGCCTGACGCTTTCTGACACATTTACTTGCATGTTTGGGCGGCCTTGTCATCTCTGAGTGGTCGTGAGCGGGCCAGGAATGTGATAGGTCATGCCTTCATACGCCATCCACTGCTATCTGTGTCATCTGCGCCTCAGCCAGGTCTAGGACCTTATCACCTGGCCGAGGCTGCGGAGAGCACAACTGTCAGTGACAGCAAGCGGCCTGGTGCTGCTTCGAATGCATTTGGGGGCCATAACTTTCAACAGTTCAATGTGTAGGCCAAAGATATGATTGTGAACACGCATCAGTCATGTCAGCAAGGGTCAGCGGCAGTCTGAATACAGGCCCGGGTCCGCCTCTGAAGAGCTGATGTGGGCGAAGAGGATTGATGGTGAGCTCTAGCACACATAACAGATGGCCACTCAAGCCCCTGAGAGGTATTTTCTGTCCACAAAGACACCTCACTTCAGCTCAGCCTTCATTCATGGCACGGAAGGCCCAGAGTTATATTATTTTCATTGTACTGGGAGGAGACCAAACTTATGGTTGTTGTGTGGCATGTCTATGAAGCCACCACTCCATCTGATTTATACTGCTTTGCCTCCTTCTATTTGCTTCCTCTCTCTCTCTCTCTCCCTCTCTCTCTCTCTCTCTCTCTCTCCCTCTTCGGAGAGAGATCTCCTTGCAGCCCACCCGTGTGATTAATGTTTTTCATTTGATGTCCTCCTTCGCGCCTCCACCGAGTACCAGCAAATAAAACTTCCAGCCAGTGCGCGCAAATTGTCTCTCAAAAGAGCAGTAAAAGAGTGAGCGAGAGAGAAAGAGAGGGAGAGAGACATAGGGGGAAGAGGGAGCACATCATAGATCCGCAAATGTAGCCTTTCGGAAAGAGGAGCATTTGCGGAGAGAAACATTTGCTGTGGGGGAAGTGTTTTTCAGCATACGGGACTCCTCCCTGGAGAAATCCCCCTGTTGCTAATATGCAGTTATTGCAATTGCCAACGGCGCTGTCCAAATTAAAGCGTGAACATGGGGAGCACTTCAAACCCCTCCATTCCCATAGATAACAGCATTTCCCAGGGTCCCTCACTCTGTTAGTTGCTGTTCTGTTTTCAGCCATAAATAAATAAATAAATAAATAACTAGCAGCAGTCCTGTTTTCTATTTAATAAATATAACACCTGAATACAAACCTCAACATAGACAAAGATAATGTAGATGCATTGTTTTACTGTGTGATAGTAACGTAAGTGCACCTTTAATTAAATAATGTTTGTAAGGGATGTCAGTGCATTATTCGCAACCATATAACAATAAAATGCTTGATATATACTTATATATTTAAATGATCTGTTTTAGGTAATAGTGAAGGGTAATCTTAATGTTTCAGCATATTAAGACATGCTTCCAGCTTTGTGGACACGGTTTGGGGGAGAACCTTTTCTATTCCAGTGTGACTGTGTCAAAGCGCACAAAGCAAGCTCCATAAAGACATGGTTGAACGAGTTCGGTGTGGAAGAACTTGATTGGCCCGCAAAGAGCCCTGACCTCAACCCCATTCAACATCTTTGGGATGAACTGTGAGCCAGGCCTTCTTGTCCAACATCGGTGCCTGACGTAATAAACGCTCTACCCAATGAATGGGCCACAATTCCCACAGAAACACTCCAGCATGTTGTGGAAAGCCTTCAAAGAAGAGTCGAAGCTGTTATAGCTGCATGGGGGGGAATTCCATATTAAAATATATGTATTTAAATGCAGTGTCACTGCAGTTTACAAGGGTGGTGAAAGGAACCATATCTGAAATATTTACTTCCTCTAAAATCACCTGAAACATCACAGGTATTACAAAGTGCCTAACATTTAATTAAAATCTCACACATTATATTGCAAAATAGTCCATTTTATGAGTTAAATAAATAACATTACTGCTTAAGTGTGGGTTGACGTGTTGGATGGTAAATATAATTTCTTTGTTTTTGTCGTTGTAAGCAGCCTCTGGTTCCAGTCACCACTACTGTGAAGAAATCCAAGTGTGAGTTTCTCTGGAACTGCACATTTCATATCAAAGCATTCTGAATAACTCTGTTGACATCTCAAGGACTGAACAAGGCATATATTATAAAGGGTTTCTGTAAAATATATATATATATATATATATATATATATATATATATACACAATTTGTATAACATTTTGGGTTCTTTTTGGTTGTCAATCCGCCAAAACATGTTCTGTATTCAAAATGTAGCTTTTAAGTATTGTACTTGAGCTGCTGGGATAATGTAATCAGGTATTGAAAGCTTTTAGACCTCAACTTAGACCTGATTGTTCTCAAATAGACTTTATGTTGTTTCTGACACTGTATGATTCATTGTTGTCTGCACTAAAGTACAAAACAAATTTTTACATTCTGCATTTTTAGCTATGCAATCTTCACTTTAAATCTTTAAATCTGCGTCGAGATGATGCTCTTATGCAACATGTCGACAACCACACAGTCTCTTCATAATGCAGCAACCTGTTGTTTATTAATTAGCCAATCCTCGATAATAATAAAACCTCTGATAAGATGCTTCTCTATGTAATTTGATGAGACAGTGGGCCATTTAAAGAAAGTGGCTCCTCAATCAGGGAAGTGCTATGGAAAGTGCCATGGTTTATTTCAACAAGGACTAAACCAAGGCCTGAGAGTGTGTCATAAATCATCTCAATCACTCAGGCCGGCACTCTGAAGGCCATTCATCACCTCCCTCAGACCTGGGCCAGATGAAACTTCTCAGAAACCTGGGATCAGCTGCTCCCTGCCCACATAATCATATTTGTCAGACCAAGGAAGACAAAACCCGACCCTAGATCAGTATGCTTGCTTGGAAACCTGACACATATGAACGTCAGATTGAAATGTTACCCCTGTCATGAAATGCAGGAGCCCCTTAGTGCCAAATAGTTCAAATAAGTACTAAAGAATTCTCTGCTACAGAGCAGCTTCCTCAATTTAACATGAATGTTTCAGTTCAAAGTCTTCTCCTAAGCCAGTGCAAACAGAGTGATCAGTTACATGTAAAATAATCAGTTATTATTATTGTATAACAGTACATTATTATTTTATTATTTAGTCTAAATATTGTACACTGCTGCAGAAATTACTGTAATTTTACTTATTTGTTAAAGTTTGTCTATATAAAATATAACATTCCGTGTATTTATTTACGGTATTTATTGTATTTAATACATTTCTTTCAGGTATAGCAGTACCTACGTTTCTTGCAGAATAGCATCTGAAAATGTGACTCCTAACATATCAATTTTACCTTTAAAATATCACTGGGGGAAGTTAAATCACCTTATGCTACATGCATGTGTCTAAATGCCGCTGTTAATTGAATCTGGCACTTAAACAAACTGAATGATGTGAGTGTTCGTGACATTTCAGTTGGGAAAACCTCAGGCATATGTCTGTCTGTCTGTGTGTCTCCCTCTCATAGTCTCACTGTGTGGTGATTAGCACAGTGCCTTGGCACAGTGCTGATGGAGGAAGCCTCAGCAACAAAGCTCCTGACAAGAAGAGTGTGTTCAGCTGAGGCAGCTAAAGCCCCGTGTGTTCCAGCTGGGTCACAGAGGCCACGTTTAAATCTTCCACTTTTAAAGCTGCGCTGAGGAAAGCTGGAGCCGAGATAGAGGCTCCAATTATTAACTTTTGAATAGGAAGCAAACAGATAGCTCGGTGGTCCTTCTGTCTCTATAAATGGCATTTAAAAAGATGCATAATGCTCAGCGTGTATTCTATTACGGCACTGGGGGCTCAAAATAGCGCCCTTTAAAAGTGCCATATATGGTATTTGGTGTGTGCTCATTTGTATTTGTGTTTTCTCAGATGGGTTCCTGTAGGGGGCCCTGAGGAAATGTTTTCCTTGCAATCGTAGAGCAGATGAGTTGTGGTTTGTCACAGAAACAGAATCATTTTAAATTTATCATGTAACTCTCCTGGTGCTGCTGCGGGGCCGGCCTAAATTGTTTCCGATTTCTACTATAAGAAAATGTCAACCAGCAGATTTAAGGCACTTCCACTTTGAACCTTTGAACGTTTGTCTCCCTTTCTTTTTTCTTCTTGTTCTCTCTCTCTCTCTCTCTCTCTCTCTCTCTCTCTCTCTCTCTCTCTCTCTCTCTCTCTCTCTCTCTCTCTCCCTCTCTCGCTGACATTTACAGGAAACAGAGAAAGATGTTAACAGGAAAGTGTGTAATAATCTTTGAGTGTAATCATCTATGGTGTGTATCATTAGTTCTGTCAGGGAGAGGAGGAGCGGCCAGCCTCGCTGTAAACTGCAGCTGCTTAGAGTGGCTTTTATCCCAGTTAAACGGGACATGTCATATGAAAGCATTCAGCAAAATCCAGAATAATCTCTCTGGCATTCCCACACACACACTGTCTTCTATGGTATGTCTTTCATGCTTTCATAACAATGCATGCGACTTCGAGACTCGAGAATGTGAAAGTCAGCAAGCTAAAAGCGATTAATCTTTTTTTCATCATATTTTCTGAAATTTTACAGAACGACAACTGTGAAATGTGCATTTGTTGTGTACCGTGCCCATGCAAAATTACGTGTGCATGAAAAATTATGTGAAATATGTGAAAGTGTGAAACTGTGTCCATGCAAAATTACGTGAGATATCATAGCAAGTGATAAATTTAAACCGAATGTAGGAAATAAAATGGCAGTTTTCCCTCTTTGTACGCAGATAATTTTCCTCCCTCATTGGTTAGGCCTTGGACTGAAAGCCTAATGCATCAGATGAACTGTGAACATAAGTGACCTTGTGAAAATCCTACACATGTCACTAACTGTTAATGTAACTTTAATAACTTTAAAATTTTTGGGACTGTTGTAAGAAATAGAAAACAGGTGCACAAGCTCAATTTACTGAAGTAGTCACTGTAAACTTTCTACATGATAAAATATATATTTATATGCTTGTGACACGTTTCAAATAAAACATATAATGTCCTTTTTTTAGCTCAAATGGCCATGCTTGATCTAGAATGGCCAAAAAAATCTCTGTGTGCATCACCATTACATCAGTTCTGATGTATAAGATCTTAATATTACCATAATGTTTGTTTCTTGTTTTTTTACCATCTTGTTTTGACACGTATGCTGCAAAATAAAGGCCTAGTTCCAACAGTCATGGTTTGCCACTGTTTTCCACTATATGACACAACATATCATTTTATTCCATGATGAATGGATCAACAGGAACAATCTGAATGTTTATATATTCCATAACTTAAGAATGGTTTAACTTACAAGCATAATACACCTTTAATAATCAGATGGACTCTTTATAGTCAAAGCCAAATTATCAGAAAGTTGTCCAAAACAACCAATAATCCACTCATTTTTATCATTATGGGTTTTTTCCTGAAATTGTGTCCCTGGGTGAACATAGTAAGTCCTAAGATTCATCAGCAAGTTCTTACAACACCTAAAAATGCACTTTATCAGTTTTGCTAGATGCCTTTCCAGTGTATCTTGAATACTTCTAGAGGGTTGTGGGTTCAGTTTGGTACTGTCTAAGGCTCAGGCTCCACTACAACAGCTACAGTTCTGAGTGACACTTCAAAGACAAACTAATAATAAAGATTATAAATTATAAAGTAATAGTAAATAACATACAGTTTTATCTTTAAATTCCCATTACAGTTGACCATAAATGTCAATCAAAAAAAAAAATCATATAAAATGTCTTGGCTCTGAGGAAAACATTCCAAGGCTTGTCTTACTGACTATCAAAATTTTAGCGGTCATTATAAATGCAGGGGGAGAGAAAATTTGTAAAAAATATATAGCTGCCTTATGCTAGTAATTACTTTTTTATAATCACGAGCCACAGAATGAACTATCAATCTTTGACAGTCGTATTATCGTACTATCAGTTCACAAACAATGCTGTCTAACAATTTTTAAAAAGATATCTGAAGAGCCAACTTGTAAAATCTAATTGAAAATTAAGGAGATGCTAAGTAAATTTTTGATCAGAAAATTCAGAACAGTGTGCTAGCATTTATATTGCATAATCTGGCAAAATATGTTTCAGGGTGAATATAATTTACATTAATGAATGAGCAATTATAATTACATGAATACTATTTTTCAGTTTTAAATTAAATGCTGTTACATTGTGTGAGCAATTCATGATAGAATCCAAACAGTCCATAATTAAAGGTTTTGTTAAATACTTCAACAAACCTTAAAGCTATCAACACTTTTTCCCTTTCTTCTACTATTTCAGATCTATAAAACCTTCTTACAACAGCAAAATATTAAATAAGGTATGTCAATTTCTTGCAAAGTTTATTTGCTGACATGCTGGACTGGTCCAAGCACCATCACTTTTAACTGACTTAATGGTTTATTAAGTCATTTATTAATTGATATTATATGTTAATATCATTGTGCTTCTGTCAACAGAAATGTAAGCACTGATGTACCATATCTAAAGTACAGCTGGATGTTTATATTTGGAAGGTTACATTCACTAGCTATGTCCCAAAGTGGAAATGATGGCCCTTTTAGTGGCAGACTTACTTGTAGGGTGTGGACACAAATCTGACACTGTTACAGTGAATCAGAGTTCAAAGGGGCGTGGCCTGGGCAGGGTGAGGACAGCAGTGCTATGGGGGACATTTGGGACGATGCCAGTGGTTTTCACACCAGGAGCCCACTAAAGGCTGGAGCTGGAAAAAGCCTCACCCCAGGTGACAGCTTCTACCAACCCAAGAGAGAAAGAGAACATGCAGAGGGGACATGATGACCAGGGCTGCTGGGGTCAGTGGCAGTGAAAAACATGCAAGCTATTAACACACTAATGTGTCCACATGAGGTGTGCAAGTGTGGCTAAATATAAACATATGAAAGCAGAAGACACACACAAAAAGTGCTGTGAAAAAGTATGCGCCCACTTCTGATTTCCTCCTTCCTTTTTCATCTTTGTCACACTAAATGATTTCAGCTTTAATACAAAGAACACAAGGAAAACACATTACCCATGAGAAAAAGTAAACATAATATCTGTTTGTGCCAACTTTAGCAGCCACATCTACAAGTAAATTCTTCTATTAACTGGAGGTCACTGCTGTGGAGGACTTTGGGCCCAGTCTTCTTTGCAGAAATGCAAAGCCATATTGGAAGGATTTCAAACCTAAACTGTTATTTAAGGTCCTGCCACTCAATATCTCAATATGTTTCACCTAAAAAAAAATGTAGGTTTTTTTTGAGCCAATCAAATGTGGATTTTCTCAAGTGCTTAAGATCACTGTTGTGATGCTTGACCCAACTCTATAAACTGACTGGACATTTTCTTGCAGGAATTCCTGGTAAAAAGCAGAATTCATGGTTCTATCAATTATGGGAATTATGTCACACCTACTTTGAAGCACCAAAACATCTCCACACCACAACACTACCACCACCATGTTTAACTGATGGAATGATGTTCCGATTGTGGAATGCTGTGTTAGGCTTATGTGACATGAAGCCGGACTGCTGTCTTTTGAAAAATTCCATTTTGATTTTTCAAAGAACATGATTTGAGGGTCAAATGTAACATGAGACTTCATCTTCCTCTTGGTTAACAGCAATTTTTGCCTTGCAACTCTCCCATGGATACCATCCTTGACCAGTCCCTTTCTAGAGGACTCATGAGCACACTGAAATGATTTAAGGCAGCCAAGTTTTTTAGATGCACAGTTTCTTAGATGCACATCTAGGTTCCTTTGTGACTTCCCCGATGAGTTGTCACTGCAGAGAAAGTTTGGTGGGCCAGTCAATCCTAGGAAAATTCAGTTTTCTCCATTTGGAGTTAATGACTCTCTCTGTGGTTTGCTTGAGTCCCTGAGCCTTAGAACTCTTTCTGCACAGATATTTCAAAATAATTCACTCTCACCTCTTCTAGATTTTTTTTCATTGCGGCATAGGGTGCAGCCTATTGAGATATTTTAACCTGCTTCACATTGCAAGTTCTATTTAAGAACTGTTTAAATAAGCCTGGGTGTGTCTAGTCTAATTGACAGTTTGGTTAAATGATTTATTAAGTAAATAAGAGTGCAATTACTTTTTCACACACAGTCCAATAATTCCCTTCAATAAATGAAATGATCATTTCAAAACTATATTTCATGTCCACTTAGTTTGTTTTTGTCTTGTATAAAATTCTTGCTCATATGCAGACATACAGCCACATACATACCAGTGTGCAGCCACGTCACTGTGTTTTAAAGATCTTTTCCACAGGCTACAGCAGAACTGTAGTGTTGATAAAAGATAAACGCGCTATAAGAGAGGACACAAGTGAGTGGTGATAAAAAGAGGGCCCTTCGGCAGCTTCTTGTCACAGTTGCGTGACCCTACAGCGCCCTGTGCCACACAAGCAAACATATCTGTGATTAATACTGTGGTCATTGTTACTGTAATACTGTTTGGGAATCTGCATGTGTGCCCACATAATAACCCAAGATTTAATCATATTTTTTATTTGAAGCTGTTTATCATTTCTAGCATGAGGCTCAGTCAATGTTTTCAGGGTTATTTATCTGAAAAAGAGCATTTGTGGCCTTACTTTTTATATAAATATTTTTCTTCTTGTAGCTAACCGTAACAAATTCTCTTGAAAAAGCATATTCTCTGTGGTACCACATTTGTTTTGTAGGTTGAAGCAGAGATATTCTACAGTTATTCGAATTTGATCAAAAGTTGTTTTTTGGCATAAAAACCCCCAACAAAACTCTCGCCTTGAAGTAAACAAAACTGCATAATCGTATTGGCATTCAGTGTTAAATGAGTATAATTTGTTATGTTTTAACACTGTAGTGAATTATCCAATTACATTAAAATAATAGTGTATAGCAGGAATTAGTCTATATTGTGTAGAAACAGTGTAGAAACATTTGAACTTATAGCCCTAAAAGCCCATTTCTTCAGTTCCCCTGTCGGACACCTTAACATCAAACCTCTCCATTGGACACTCTGCCAGCCCCAAACTACCCATACTGTGTGTAAAAGAATCTTTTTGCTTCTATGTCGTCTCTGTCCACTGCTAATAAAACACTCTAAAGGATGTGAGTGGGCCACAAAGTCCCAGCGAGAAAAACAGAATCTCAAAAAACTAACAAAACCTCCCCATAGCCACAACACTAACAATGCTATTAGGCTCAAAACTGAAGAATCAATATGTAGGTATAATGGATGTAATGAGGACTAACAAGCTCCACGCTGCTCTGACTCACGGTGTACTATTCTGATCTTTGCATGCTACTGAGAAAGTGTTAGAGCTGCGAATGAATGGAGAAGCCACACCTCAGGAACCTTACAGCAAAACGTTGTGCTAACTTCTCGTGTGATTAATGTGTGATTAGCCATCAGACAGAACCACATCTGTTTATATGTGTCTGGGATTAGTCACAAGATCAAAAGTGTAACCTTCAGCTGAGCACGCAGTCATGAGAAAGACATGGTAAATGCTATAAAAGAGTTTTAGAAATATGCAAAAATATAATGATGTAATCTCACCAAAGGAATTCCAGATCAAATATATGAAAAGAGCTGGTCCAAATGTGAATCCTCTGCAGACAATGACTACAGTATTAATCACAGATATGTTTGCTTGTGTGGCACAGGGCGCTGTAGGGTCACGCAACTGTGACAAGAAGCTGCCGAAGGGCCCTCTTTTTATCACCACTCACTTGTGTCCTCTCTTATAGCGCGTTTATCTTTTATCAACACTACAGTTCTGCTGTAGCCTGTGGAAAAGATCTTTAAAACACAGTGACGTGGCTGCACACTGGTATGTATGTGGCTGTATGTCTGCATATGTCTGCAGAGTATGGGTAGTTTGGGGCTGGCAGAGTGTCCAATGGAGATCATGAGTTTCTTAGATTTATTGAAAAGTTTTATAACTCTCCTACCAAAGATATAATTTTCATTTAAACACAGATTCAGTGATGGGCTCCCTTTCAATACTAATTGAATGAGGTTTAACAACTAGAAGCATAGGGTCTTAGCTAGTAGCAAGTGAAACAATGGAGCAGTGTTCTGTAAGTGATTGTCTGTGTGTATGTCGGTTTGTGTGTGTGAGACTTGCAATTAAGTACTTGATCCATCCTCAAAATCTTGCAATTTGCACCTCTTCCAATTGTTATAGGAATGGGGGAGCTAAGGGGGAAAAACAGGTCAGGTGAGTTGCCTTAATTTCAGCAGTTAGAACTGTCATATGTGAACACACCACAGCACACAGTGTGAACAGCACAAAATTCTTCCTCTGCATTTAACCCATTCACCCAGTGAAGCAGTAGGCAGCCAGGAGGAAGGTACCTTGCTCAAGGGGACCTTAGCAGTCTTGGGATTCAAACCCATAACTTCTTGACTACCACTAGGCTACCAGTTGCCCCATAACTAACATCAGTCTCATGTAACATGCTTGATATGGGAACTTCAGGCTAAAGCAATGGTCCTATTTATCACTCTGTACCTATGCACAATAGGTCATGCTAATAATATACATGTCCTTAAAGCATTTTTCATATTTGAAATTAAATGCATGGTTTATATTCATTATTTCAACGATGTTCACTTTGTCTTTAGAGGAAGCATATCCTATATAATTTGTTTTTACGTAACAATTTTCCAACCTTTCATTATCGTTTAGAACTAAACAGACAGGCCTTTTAAGACTGTTATATATTATCTCCTTTTCAATTAGCTGCACTGTAGTGAGCCCCAGTCAAAAATTGTCTGGGTTGAACACATATTATAACTTCAATTTGCTGAACTAAACAGCTGTAGACTAAATGTGAAAACATGTAAATGTGTAAGTTATTTTAAAACAGGCTGTTCTGCAGCTTCTATATTTGGCCTTTATGGATTTGGGGGGAGGGGTTGTGAGTGTATCGTTTGAAACTTTAATGTTTACATTCTGTACTTACCTCCTGTGAGGATAGTTTGGTTTTTCATATGAGCCCTTTTTCAAACACTGAACTGAATATCTAGTCAATGCAATTGAAAATTCAGTTCAATTTACAATATTCCTTCTAACACTAAACCAAAACCTAATCCTAAACATAGCCTCAATCTTGTGGAAAATCAACTTAGTTTTTTAACAGTTAAAGCATCTGTAGGTAACCAAATGGGGACTCTGAAAATAAAATGTGACGCCATGGTGTGATGAGTGAACATTTATTGAACATCGGAGAATGCATGACGCACGGCTGCCTGTCTGCGTCCTCATTTGATTTCAGTGCCCTGTCTGATCTTAGAATTACCAAAACCGGCCTCTTTAAGTTTTATTTTTCCCACTCACTGCTTCTTCTTTCAGTATTATGCCTGTTTCCATAGCAATGACTTTTTCTGTGCTCCAGCATTCGAACTCCTCGCAGGTAAGTGCTTTTGTCATCAGGCTCTCGAGGATCCTCTGCCGGCCTCTCGGTCCAAGGAATCTTCGACAGAGAGCCAACAAACACTGCGGATATGAATTATAGTCTGAAAGAACGACCATTTATGATGCACATGTTATTTTCTACAAGGA
The DNA here is from genome assembly GCA_037974365.1 of Hydrocynus forskahlii. Classification (NCBI taxonomy): domain Eukaryota; kingdom Metazoa; phylum Chordata; class Actinopteri; order Characiformes; family Alestidae; genus Hydrocynus; species Hydrocynus forskahlii. The sequence continues at coordinate 15,374,688 of JBBPCX010000016.1, read as the reverse complement.
CTGTCAGAGGATGGAGGCTTTGTTTAAGTGTTTCGTTTTAAATGCTCATTACGTACAAATGTCTTGCAAATTTTGTGTGTGAGGTGTTTAATTGGCACAGCTCTGATTTACAATGGATTTGGAGAAAGACACTCACACAGTGTGAGCATATGAGTTAGTGAGAGGTATTTTAGAGAGAGAGAGAGAGAAAGAGAAAGGGAGAGAGAGAGAGAGTGAGTGTGTGTGGCAGCGCATGCCAGCTCCTCAGTAGGGAGTGTCTAGTAGCACGGTGTGTGTCTCTGTAAAATGGCAGAGAATGAGTGCAAGCGTCTGAGACACAGACACACATACACACATACACACATACACACACACATACATCCACACCTCCTTCTAAAACACACACCCTTTCTTTACTCCTTTCTCTATTTTTTCCCTCTCTCTTTCTCTGCTCTTTTCTTGTTCACTTTCTCCCTTACACTCTGTCATTTCTATTACTCTCTCTCTCATTTCTTCATCTTTCCTGTTCTCTTTCACTTTCTCTCTCACATTCCTGTCTCTTTCTTTCCATCTCTCTCTCTCTCTCTGCCCCTGTCTGTCTCTCATATCTTGATTATTTGTGTTGGGGAGAGAGAGAGAGAGATGTGAGAATGTGTGTATGTGTGTGTGTGTGTGTGTGTGTGTGTGTGTATACGTGTATAAGTGTCTGGACACTACAGCCCACCACGGGGCATATTGCAGGCCTGTGTTTTTTAAGAGGCCTCCAAGGTAAGTGGCTCTTCAACTGAACGGCCAATTTAAAGCTGCACTGTCGAGGGGAAGGCTGATACACAACAAGCTGTTCACAGCCCTGCACTGCTGGTGGTCACTCCAAAAGTAGCAAAAATGACTGAGCCAAAGCCCTGAGGAGATGCCCCCATGCTGAGGGCTCACCCCTCTCCGACTTATGAGATATCTGTCTGCCTCTGCATGCACATGCTCATTTACGACTTGGAAATGCAAACGATTTGGAATTTTAAATGAGGACTTGAGAAGAAATTTTTCAGTGTCTCTCACGGCTTCTGCCGATCAGGAGACCCCACCCGAAGAAAGCAACTGACTTTACATTTATGAATATGTTTCAGCAGGATCAACTACAAAGTCCTCTGTAGACTTTCATATGGAGTTGGTCTGATGCTATAATGGTTCCACCCTTCCATGCTCTGGGCTCTGAGGGGAACTTGTTTTCTATAACAAACTAGATCAAATGTGAATGCCCCGGCAGGGGCAAATAGCTTTGGTTTGATTTGATTACATTAATGGTTAAGTTGAGATTTACAAGAAATAACTGCAGTTGTGTAACTGTGTTAAAGGTAAAATTGCTGTTAAACACTGCTGTCACTGCCAAACTGTGATGTCTGGATGACTGGGTGAGAACATCTCCAGAGCAGCAGGTTTTGTGGGGGGTTCCTGGTCAGTGGTCAGTTCCTACCAAAAGTGGACCAATGACAGTGTCACAGACACCCAAGGGTCTCTGATGTGAGGAGGATTACTAGTATGCTGCAAAAGATATACAGTACCAGTCAAAAGTTTGGACACACCTTCTCATTCAATGATTTCCTTTGTTTTTATTACTGGCTACATTGTAG